>WPIO01000176.1:142500-165000 GCA_009760855.2 Cristatella mucedo
TGGCAGCAGTAGCACTACGAGCCCCCATGAACCTCGGAGCCATCATGAAGGCGTGAAACGCCACTCATTCATGGGGGCATGCTGCCATTCTCAAGCTGGGTGCAGCTGGCTAGTCCTTGTCTCGGCTGCGTCCAGGTTCGAGCATCGCCTTTGCAGCAGCTCTTGGGTGACCGTGACTGCCGTATAGGCAGGCAGCTATCCCGACCCGGCCAGCAAGTGGCTCTCAGGAGCTCAGTGTGAAATTAGAGGTCACCGGCTGCAGCCACCGCCAAGCAACTCAGCCACGAGTTGATCGAAGCCGATCGACACTTCACGAGTGGGTGGCTGGCACTTTATACGATCAGCTCTTGTTCCTGGTGTAGTGAAAGCATTACAAGGTGCCCCACAGAAGGCATATTGCTATCGAATCAGATGGTCTCCTGCTGCTTCCCCCTAGTCATTTGAGAGGCTTACTTGTCAGACTGCTGCTTGCTACTGCATGCAGCAGCAATTCTCGGAAAACCTCCTCCGTAGTGCTGTGGCTGGTATGCAGCGATTGCTGGACTATTTGCACAGGAGCTGGTCGTTGTTGGTTGCCTGGTTTCCTTTCCTACCTACGGATGCCCCTCTCGTCCCCCTCCCGGTATGGCCTGGCATGTCCCCCTCCCCCTCCAGGCATTGCCACGAAGGGCGTAGAGTGGCTCTCTCTCTCTCCCACGCTCTCTTTCTCTCTCTCTCTCTCTCTCTCTCTCTCTCTCACGCTCTCTTTCTCTCTCTCTCTCTCTCTCTCTCTCTCTCTCTCTCTCTCTCTCTCTCTCTCTCTCTCTCTCTCTCTCTCTCTCTCTCTCTCTCTGTGTCTCCCTCCTCTCTTTCTCTGCCCCTCCTTCCTCTTTGTCTCATTGTCTCCATCTCTTTGTATCTCTCTGTCTCCATCTCTCTGTGTCTCTCCTCTCTGTCTCTCTTTCTCTAATCTGGCTGCGTGCGTGCCTATCGTGTTCCACAAATCGCTTTACCGGTCGCAAGAAAATGGGATCTGTGCATCGAGTCACTTGCCGCCCATTAGCCCATGTAATCTCGTCAGCTTGTCAACTTAGATCCCAAGAAGTCGGTCGCTGGCCGATGGACAACGCAAAATTAGTTAGTTAGTGTGCTGTGCAGCCCCGGTCGGTTCACTTTCCTTGGGGAAGAGAGCGAACGCGAGACTTGGAGAGAGACAGCCATGGCAGAGCCGCCTGCAACCCTGCTCGGCTTCTGTACCTGCCCGGCCGGCGTGGGCCAGTCAGCGAGCGGCGGCGGGGCCGAAGCATCGGTGTGCGCGACCAACGATACGAGGTCAAGCTCTGGCAACTGGATGAGGTCTCAGCATCAGTAGCAGGCAGGGGCGCCGTGGAGAGGCTGTGCTGGGGGCGAGGCGACTGGGGGGGGGGGCACGGAGGTGTGGGGGGGACTCTCTTGGCAGCGGTTAGCCGCTGCCTTGTCGGTTAGTTTTCAGCTGTGCAATCAGCCACTGCGAATTACTCCTCGTAGGTCGTCGAGTCTCAGATGGAGATACATGTATTATCATCCTCTGGCGGTCTGCAGATCCGTGCCTACTGCCGGCCGAGGCAGCCCATTTGCTTTCCGTGCCGAAGCATTGGAACTCTGGGCTTGCTTTCACACCCCCCCCCAGTGCAGTGCAGCACCCCTTCTTCTCCTGCTTTCGTCACTTCCACAGAGGAGAGAGAGTGTCAAGATAAAAGCACGTTGACAATCAGCAGCAGCCAGTGCCTTTGAGGGAGGGGAGGAGCAGATGGGGTGGTTATGGGAGGTGTGTTCGCAAGGTGTTGTGTAATGATGAAATCGCACCACCACATCCCACTGTGTCTGTTCGTTATGTGCTGCCTGCTGCTGCCGCTCAGCTGTAGGGTGTGGCACCGGTGGCAGGCTTGCAGCCAGCGCACTCGGCACTTTGCTGCTGCCGACTGTGTTTGCTAGCTGCTGCTGCTTGGCAACCAGCACCCGGTCTCGTCATGCTTTCCTTCGGCTTCACCTGCACTAGAGATTACTGCACATAGATGCTGGCTGTGCCGACTCACTCATGTGGTGCCTGTGTTTCCTCCTCCTCCTCCTCTGCCGGCGTCGTTTGGTCGGTCGTATTGATTGAGGTAGCGTGTGAGGCCTTCTTTGTCTGTCAATAAGTTGGAGTGCACACTAGAAATTGCACTAATTGCAGCTATTTGAGAGAGCTGCTGTTGGTACCGAAAAAATTCCTTTCCTTGTCGATTGTGCTTACTGTGCACTGCTCCAGTCAGCCTAGGAAAGCATATGCTTGCTCTCTGTCATGCTCTCTGTCTGCCTGTCCGTCTGTCTCTCCTCTCTCTCTCTCTCTCTCTCTCTCTCTCATGCTGTCTTTGTCTCTCTCTCTCTCTCTCTCTCTCTCTCTCTCTCTCTCTCTCTCTCTCTCTCTCTCTCTCTCTGTTTCATTCTTCTCACTCTCACTTTCTCTGTCTCTCTCTCTCGTGCTCTCTCTCCCAGTCTCACGCACTCACTTACTCTCTTATACTTACTGTCTCACTCTCTCACATTTTCTCCCCCTGCACTATCTTGTTCTTGCACTCTCACTCATTCACTCACTCTCTTTCTCTCCTCCCCTCACTCACCGGCTCTCTGTCAATCTTCTCTCACTCCTACTCATTCTCTCTTCCTTTTGCTCATTCTCTCCTACTTTCTCTTCTCTCACGCACTCATGCTCTCTTGCACCATGTGCAATGCTGCATCTCTCGTGCAGGAGAGCACTTGCGATTTGGCAGGGCTTTGTTTGGCCCGTCACTCTGGCGGCCAGTGACATCAAAGTTATGGACGATTTTGCTTGCATCCTATTTGCTTCTGCACTGTTGTTCAGTCGCCCTGCCCTGTCCCGGCCACGATTGTCCGGTCTTTTTGTGCGATATCCGGGACAGGCAAGCCGCATGTTCCAGTGGCACTGATACTTCATTTGATGGCCACTCCAGCTATTGCCTCGAGGCTCTTCTCGTGGAGCTTTCGAAGAATTGTTTTTTCGATTGGTAAAAAACATTGCTACCTCATATATTAATGCCAACCGAAGCCATATTGGATCATGCCCATTGTCTCACTAGTATAGTATACTTGTGACTTAATCAAAAAAGCCGAAGTGTAAATAATTGATTAGGAAAAAGAAACCTCTTTGACCAAGCCTTGAGATCTGAACAGAACCTTGGAAGTGAGTGGTACACAGAGAAAGAATGGAGGGCAGAAAGAGACAGAAAAATGGAGGTACACATACCCAAGGGCAGAGAGAGAGAGAGAGAGAGAGAGAGAGAGAGAGAGAGAGAGAGAGAGAGAGAGAGAGAGAGAGAGAGAGAGAGAGAGAGAGAGAGAGAGTGAGAGAGAGAGAGAGCCGGACAGACAAACAGACAGAGACCTCCAGAGGTACGAATTAGGTAAGGCCTCGGGGCTTAGGTAAAGTGTGTAACTGGTACAATGAACCAGAACAATAATCAATACTTCATTGAGAGGGATGCAGGAGGAAATTAAAATGAACCGTGCAGCACTATGGCCTGATAATTAATGTGCCTGCATGAGCGTGCACAGCTAAAGCAGCAAGATGGGAAAAAATGATGCCAGCAGCGATTATCTGCTCAACAAAGACAGGCCGAGTGTGACAAAAAGGGCCTGATGGCTTTCGGTCGCTCAGTCTCGGCCGAATGGCTGCCCCGCAAATTAAGATTGCATGCGTAGGGTCTTCATTGTGTTGGTGGACAACGGGAAGCTTTTCAAAGTCGAAGCCACACTAGTTGCCATGGCTGCTGACATTGCTTGCCAAGACCGTCAGACTCGGCGGCGGGCAGAAGACAAAGCGCAGTCAAGATGGTGCAATGCCTAGCTTCCACACTGCGGGACATGCTGCTGAGACCTACCCGAGTATTCGTGGTCAGCTTCGCGAGACGCCACGTCTGGCGTGTCTGATTACAAACTCCTGCTGCGTGAATCTGCCTGCTGCTGCCTCAGGGTTCTCCTGGTTGCTTTGCTGTAGGATTCAGCTGCAGATGCTGACCCGATCTCAAACCCTGAACTCAAATAGAACCTAGCTCGACTCGGCCAGCAAAAAGTGCCTTAACGAGGTGCATGATGGGCTGAGCTTTGTGAGATGCCAAATGGCATGTTCGCATGGTTCACTCTTCTTTGGTATGAACGTGGCTGCTATTGCCTTAGGATTTCGTTCGTTGCTTAACTGTCATCGACATAAATCGAGCTCCAAAGTGCACAGCCGATCTGTCATCTTGAGTAGTTGCAGCTTATTTTAGGCAACGATACAGGCTCTTTGCTTTCCTTCCCCGTTCTGCATGTGCAGTCTGCTAAGAGGAAGGAGCAGTTTGAAGGCTACGGGCCAGATCCATATTGTGGCCTATCTCTCAACTATGCTTAATCCCTAGCAGCAATGGTGCCTATCGCTTTCGCATGCGTTCTTTCCGGCACGGGCAATGGGAGAAGGGAGGGATTAGTGGGGAATGGAAAAAAAGTGGGCATGGGAAGGAAGGAATGCCATTCAATGCTGGGTGCTTGATCAAGTCACATGAGTGAATACCATCATCCGTGGTTGAAAGGAGTCGAGATGGCTGGAACAGTGCAGCCAGGGGTAACAAAGGTGTCGATGCTTGACCGCCCGCTAGTGTTATTGTATGTAGTTGTCATGGTTTCTCTTCGGGCTGTTGAGGTGAGACGTCAGTTTGGTTCTGGTTTGGTTTTCTCCTCTTTGTGGCATGCTTACCGTGCTTCAAGCCCGTGACTTGTTCTTGCTCAAAGCACTGATCCTGCTTGGTGTTCACGTTGGCCAAGTGTGCCTCTATTTAGTTCAAAGGAGTGAGGCTTTCACTGCTAGCAGTTGATAGAAACAAGCAAGCAAGCAGATTTGATCAGAATCCATTAACCCATCAACAGTCAGCAACATAAGCAGCATGGCAGCAACAACAGCCAGCAGCAGCAGCCGGGAGTACAGGTGGTTGAGGAGTTGAGGAGCGCATGATCCAGTTTGAGGTCTGCTGTAATTCAATTAGTGTGCTCTTGTTTGCAGCCGCTGGCTTTGCCTTTGGCTGGGCTTTCAAAGTGCCGGCATTTGTTCCATCTGGTTGAATAGCTGCTCGGATGGTTTAGCACAGGGCTCAGGGGGCTTCGCCTGATACAGACGACTTCATTTCTAGGCTTCTGATGACTTTTCTTGCATAGGCTGATGAGATTACGTCAGTTTTGGCTGTTGGTCACGGCCTCGGGCACAGGAGAGGGAGAACTCGACAAAGGTGGTGGTTGCTGCTGTGGGCTTGAATGCAGGGGTGAGGACACTGGGAAAACTTGCAAAATAGCGCTTCCACCGTTGAGTGTGCTTTTCAACGGTATACCCGTTTCGGACCAGTCCACCGAGTCTCGTAAATGATGCATCTTGCCTTCACTATCGAGTACTTGATACTTGATATTGCACTTGATAAAGCGCCCTCAGAGAACTTAATCTCTTTCTAGGCGCTTTACATTTGCTGCAAAGTGATACGCAATAGAATAGTAAGTAAAATCATGCTTGAAAAACAAACAAAATGAATAACATGGTTAGGGGTTACATGCACTGGGTCAGCATGCAAATGTGGTTAGTGGCAGCATGAACAGTGTCAGCACGCATAAGCACATCGAGGACGAATCACAAGGACCCACTAAATGCTGTCCTAAATAGGTATGTTTTTAAGTTTCTTTTAAATGTGGTCAGGTCAGGGGATGTTCTGATGCAGGTCGGGAGGGAGTTCCAGGCTGTGGGAGCATACGAGCTAAATGCACGGTCTCCAAAGGATTTAAGGTTTGTACGAGGTATTTCTAGACTGTTGGATTCCGAAAAGCGAGTGGTACGATGCTTTGCCTGATGGGGTAGTATATCTGAAAGATAGGCTGGAGCCATAGAATGAAGAGACCTAAAAGTGAACGACAAAACCTTGAAGTCAATCCGGTGCTTGACTGGTAACCAGTGCAGGTCGGCGAGAAGTGGAGTAATGTGGCAACTGCGACGCTCACGACAGACAAGCCTAGCTGCAGAGTTTTTGCACCAGCTGCAATCGCCTGATCGCACATGCTGGTAGGCCAGTAAGCAGTGAGTTGCAGAAGTCGAGACGAGATGTCACGAATGCATGGACCAACTTGGACGTAGTATCCTTATCTAAACAAGCCCTAATTTTAGCAATGTTATGAAGCTGAAAATAGGCTGATTTGACTGTGGAGCTGATGTGGTCGTCTAACGAGAGGTCGCTTTGGAATATGACACCTAGATTTCGAGCTGATGCAACTGGAGATATGCTGGCAGAGCCAATTTTGAAAGTCAGCCTTTCCAATTTCTGAATAACACTAGGTTTGCCCATAACTGGTAAGTTAGTTTTATCATCGTTTAGTTTTAGAAAATTTGCTGCCATCCATGATCGGATGTCATCAATGCATGCAGCAAGTGAGTTGAGAGAATTTGAGGTGCTCGAAGGCTGGGAGGGATCAAAGCAAAGGTACAACTGAGTGTCATCCGCATAGAAGTGAAAGCCTTGATTGTGCTTGGCAATCACATCAGCGAGAGGGAGAGTATAAACGGTGAAAAGGACCGGACCTAGCACAGAGCCCTGAGGTACTCCATATTTTAGAGGTACTTCAGATGATCTTTGTCCATTCACGTCAACACTCTGGAGTCTCCCACTGAGATAGGACCTGAACCACTGCAGAGCAGTGCCAGTGATGCCCAGGCGAGATGAGAGGCGCTCTAGAAGTACTTTGTGATCGATGGTATCAAAAGCTGCCGAAAGATCGAGCAAAACAAGCAGAGACACTCTACCCATGTCTGCATTCTTAAGTAGGTCGTTGTATACCCGAAGCAATGCTGACTCTGTGGAGTGATTAGCTCTCTAAAGCCAGACTGGAACTTACTAGCAAGGTGTGAGGTTTCGATATACAAGTTCAGCTGGTCTGCCACGACCCGTTCCAGTGTCTTTGATATCGAGAGCCTTCTGTTTCCTAGATCGTCGTCAAGTTGCTGCCAAAAGTAGACGTGGGCATAAATTAACCTTGTGCTTGTCCTGCAGCCCGATTCGTGCAATCAGCCTGGATACTAGTGACCTTGGGCGTTCGAAGTTTAATCAACCCCCTCCCGCACGCGCCCCCCCCCCGTGAAGCACTTGGGAGGATACCCAGCTCGTGTGCTTGTCAGACTGCCTCACCTGCACGACGGCCCATTGGCCTTCAACTTTTGCCTAGCTATTAAAGGAGTACATCGTGACCAATATCGAAGCATGCATTGCCCTTTATCAAGATCTGCTTTTATTTAGTCCGGCTATTCACAAAAGCATTGGAGGAGCTCTCGAAGCACTAATTGTTTGCTTGCTAGGTCTCCATTACATTAAATCTTACATTGTAGCTCTTATGTGAATGCATTATGTATGGCCAAGCCACCGGGTCGCCGGGTGAAGTGGCCACCAGGCAGCGATCGGCCGTTGTGTCGTCTTGCTTGAACCTTGAACCGTGAAACCACTCGATGGGCCCTTCCTGCTGATATCCGTGCTCAGTGGAAGCAGTTTGCAGTGCGAGCATTTCGCAGTGGAAACCGTAGCACATTTTTTGTTTTGTTTTTTACAACAAAGCGCGCGCACCCACAGACAAACGAGTCAGATGAGGATGATGGCACAACAATGCTCGTGGTCAGTACCTCATGGCATGCTTCTGCAGACTTCGTCTCTGTGCAGACCGGTTGTTTCGATATTTTTACTGCAGCATGTGTTGTAATCATCAGTCTAACTTGTCGATGAAGCCTAGCGTGGCTGTTTCCCCGGGCAGCAGCTACTGAGCACGATCGACCGGCGTCCGGTACACTGTCCATAATCCGGTGGTCCACAGTACCAGTGTGGCAATTGATGCAAGATGGCAACCGCTAGAGGGCGCTGCAAAAAATTCCATTACGTGACACCGAATTGAAGCGATGCACCGTCGCTTGTGAACAAGGCAGTAAAAGTGCCCTATATCGTTTAATTGGGCTCCGTGCAATCGTGCGTGCTATGTGATGGACAGTTTTCATGGCCATATATATATATATATAAATATATATAAATATATATATAAATATATATATATATATATATATATATATATATATATATATATATATATATATATATATATATATATATATATATATATATATATATATATATATATATATATATATATATATATATATATATATATACATATATATATATATATATAGTTACCGTTCTAAAAATCGATGATTACCCACGAGTTTTTGCAAAAGTAAATGTACAGAAACGTGTAAACATGCAAATTGCAATGGAAAGCTGCCTCGGCCTCTTCTAAGGAAGAGCAGGAGAAGTAAGAGGGCTTTGCCTCAAAAGTAGAACACAACTCAGAAAAGACCTGCCCACTGAGGATACTGGGCCATTATAGGCTAGCAGTTGCCCATCATACATGTAGGCGTACAAGTATGCGTGTACCTGTGTTTGTCTGTTCGTGCGTGTGTGTGTGTGTGTGTGTGTGTGCGCATACGTGTGAACTATGCATATACCTTTTGGAGGTTGCTATTATTAGTCGGCATTCAGGACTCCCTGAAGTAATCACCCGCGGTTGCTCTCAGTTTGCATGTTGAGGTGGCAATTCTTTTGTATACTATACAGGCTCTAACCGTGTCCCAAACTATTTGTTTCTCAGAATTGTTATTCAAGCGATTGGTAAGCATTTCTGTTCAGCACCACTTAGCGAGATAAGTGTTGGAATTTCTAGGAATTGGAATCTCTCTTGCACTACATCAAGACTAAGCCAGCCTACGCTGCACGTTTCACCATCTCTACTTTCAAACCTTTGCGGTTAAGGTTTTTATAATATCTTCTTATCATGTCTTGACAGTGAACTGACAAATGATTAGCAAACTGTAATTGAAAGCATGAATGTACTCGCACATTGGTGAGCACGGCTCACCAATGCTGTATTACCCACGGCCAGGTGGATGGGTGGGTGGTGGGGGGGGTGTGTGAAAGCCGCTAGGGCTTTTTTGCTGCTACATTTGAATGAGGCTGCTGAATCTGCTGACCTTAGCTTTATTTTTTTCTGCGCACGTGCACTGCCTCGTGCACGAGACGCATGCACGGCTTGCACCGCACGCGGGCATCTGCATCGTGCAAGGCGTGGACGTTGATAACCCGACCTCACGGCATCCTAGTACTCAGGGATACAGGCGCTGTGTGGGGTTTATTGTGGGATCACTTGTGTCAACCCAACCCTTCCCAAAACCCGAGGGTTGTCTGGTTGAGGCAAAACCAAATGTCCCACGGGGAGTGTGTTGCCGTCGCAAATGCCTGGGCGCAGATCCTCCTCTGAGGCAGCAGCAGCAGCATCGGTCAGGCTGCCATGAGGCCACGGTCACCGGTCCGCGGCAGCGGTTGGTGCATCTCTTCACTTCCCTCGCCCCGCCCACCCAGTCAGCCATCCGCTGCTGCAGCCATAGAGACTCATCACACGTAGGCAAGCTAATCGTGCCACGCTCACGCTTTATTGCATGGTCTGACTGCTTTTTTGCTTCGCCGCCGCCTGTTCCGCTCTCTCTCTCTCTCTCTCTCCCTCCCTCTCTCGAACTTGTCCTCCTTTTTTTAGCAGCCGTGCCTGATGGCCGAGCGAGCGATGGCGGACTGCGCTCGCCCGGCTGCGTCTCAGCCGAGCGGAGGCAGCGGTCGACCGGGGCGGAGCTGCAAGTACCCGGCGTACGCGGTGCGCAAGCGGCCGCTGTACGACAATTGCGTCATGCTGGATCCCGACGGGCAGCCTCTGAGCACGTGCAACACGAAGAAGGCTCGCTGGTATCTGGACAAGGGCATTGCAGGTGGGCCGATGACGATGGACCGCCTCAGCCCCGTCGCACACGACCGGTGGCAGCAGTTGCCTAAGCAATCTAGTTGCTTGGCAATCGGCAGCCACCAAGCTGCCTTCAGTGCTCTCCTGCGTGTCCGGTCTGAAAGACCGGTGCGTGCGCTGTCGGCCATGCTGGTCGGCCGCTCTGAACAGGTTGGCAGGGCAAGCGTGTTGCCAGCTGCCGTAGTTGGATAAGTCGATTCCGCCGCCGCACGCTTACGTGGTGTCGGGCGAGCGCAGGTGTGCAAGTAGTGCAGCTGCTGCTCGATTTCTATATCTGCCTCACCATCGGTGCGCGTGAGCGGTGCACTGGCTCACACACGGATGACGGTCGCTCGCTCTTTTTGAACTGCTCCGCGTGAGTCGTAATGGCTCACTAGGTAAGGTGGTTGCTTTCACGACCTCGGCCCCGAGGTCGTGGGTTCGAATCCTGTGGTGGGCGATCCTTTATCGTCACTGCAAGCGGTGGTGAAAGCCGTAAAGGCTCTACTGTTGCAAAAAGTGGCTGTTAAATCAGCTAGTATTTATTTATTTATAACGGACGGCAGGCTTTGAACTGCTGATCCTTTGAACTTGGCTTGCTCTTTTCCTGCGCTTTTAGCTCCTCCTTAGCTTTTTTTTGCGCTGCCTTCCCTGTACCCTTGGACCTTTAGCCCCCACCCCTCTCTCTTGGTGGGCGTGGAGAAAACTTGAACTTATAGCGGTTCGCCGCTCGCTGCTGCCGCCGCTTGTTCCGATTCTCAGCTGTCTGCATGCTGCTGTCTGCTGCTCGGTCCCTTGCCTCTGGTTCTGCCGAGTGCTGAGCAGCCACTGTGCAGAGCTGCAGACTCTTGACAGGGAGGGAGAGTGACCGAGCACGAGCAGGCGTGTTCCCTCGAGCGAGCAAGCGAGCGAGAGAGCATGCTGGGTGGCCCAGCCGTGCTCAGCCAGCGGAGCGCGTCACGTGTGAATGCAGCTGATGCTGAGGAGAAGCTGGGATGAATTGCAAAGCCTGTGTAATGTGGCAGCAGACGTGTTTGACCTGTATGGCCCGTGATTAGTGGCGTGTATTCTGGAACCACTAACCGTGTAACACCGAAACAATGCCCACCTCTATCCATAGGGCTTGAGGGATTTGCGGCCGGCCGAGCAGCGATAATCTGTGGCAGCACGGCCCAGAATGTTGCAACACTTGACCGCGCAATGCCCGCATGATGATCACGTTTGCCCTAGCATCCGGTAGCCGGCTTCGAGTTCGTGGTGCCACATGGTGCAGCCACAGCTTCAGGGACTTTGCGCTGCTTCATGAAACTGCTGGGCCAAATTCCGGCATCTTCTCCAGGCAGCTCTCCCTGCTGCTTTCAACCGTCAAGCACGCACGCGCACACTCTCTGTCGCACGCTCTCGTTGTCTTTCCCGAGACTCTCACTCACTTTTTTGTTTTTTTATTTGCCTCTGTCTGCTTTCATAGCCTCTCTCTCTCTCTTTCTCTCTCTCTCTCTCTCTCTCTCTCTCTCTCTCTCTCTCCTCTCTGGTCGCCTCGCTTTGCGCTAACTGGTGCTGACTTGACTGACCTTTTACCTGGGCTTTACCGTAGGTGCTCTAGTGCGCTCACTTGGGAAAGCTGTGCATGCGACACACTCAGCGCTTCTCGTGCCCAGTGCGCCCAGTGGGTTCGAGCCGTAGCGACTGCAACGTTGCTCCTGCGCAGTGCTGCCTATGCGGCAGCCGGCTGGCAGGCGGTAGTGGGGGAGGGGTACCTGAACGCCTGGTTTCCACTTTTCGTCCGGCTGACTGACACGGTAGAAGAGCTCACAGAGTCACGGGCACCCTCGACGCATCGCCCGTGCTGCTCTCTATCTCTCTCTCATTCTCTCTGCCGTGCAGCGCTGGTGAGCGAGCAGCCGCTGACGGTGCGTCTGCTGCGCGAGCCACGTGGGCGATCGGACGAGCAGCAGCTGCGCTACTACATCGCACCTAAGGAGAACGTCTGTGTCGTGTGCGGCAGCGACCAGTCCTTCGTTAGAAAGAACATTGTGCCTCGAGAGTACAGGCGGTAAGCTTTGCTTGCCGTCGTTGCCGCAGCAGCAGCTGACTCCTCCGCCGCAACCCGTGCGGCACGTGCCGGTCTTCATGCTCAAGTGTAGAACAGCCCGTCCACCCGTACAACTGTTAGTCCGAACCAGGGGGAACTTCCCTCCCCCTCCCCCAGTGCACTTCTGTAGCCCCCACTTTTGATCATGGTATGGGATGGCGGGCACGATTCTGGTCGTATCTTCGGCAGCCTACCAAGGTCTCACCTCCACAGGAAGAACCACGATTTTCATCAGGGGGGTGGCAAGACTTGCAAAACTGTTGTTGGGGTGGGGCTGGGCCAGACCTGCAAGATTTTCAAGTAGGCAGGGCTAGCAAGACCCGTAATTAATGAAAACTTGCAGCACACAATTGCGTTTACTCGCTGCAAACTCGGCAGTTGCTAATTGAGTGCCACTCACTATCTCAACTGCTGTCCTGACTCTGCTATGCTTCCCGCTTTCTCTTTGTTGCGTGAGATGAAGTCTGTTGGCTACCGAATTCGTACCGAAAGCCGCTTGGACTGTGAGTGTGCTATGCAAAACTCTCCTGCGTAACACCCACATAGTCTTTATTGCCTTGTGGAGTTACAGACGAAGATACATTACATTAAGTTACAATAATACATGATTTATTTGTTCGTGACGATCGCCGGTCTTGGGAATAGGGGCGGAGTGTCCCTCCTGCCCCACTGCATGGAGCCAAATGACCGAATGCTGCTCCTGTCGCTCCGGCACGTGGCTCGTCTCCTCATTGTACCTATCTCACGAGATGAGGAAGGGTGATAGCGGTCGTATGTGTGAGGTTCGAGGTAACGTCTTTACGGTTAAGTACTTAGAAAGAGATTCAGCTCTGAGGGTGCTATACAAATGTATTGATAATAACAATAATCATACTAGTATTATTATTATTAATTTTGATGTGCCAGTCACGCCCAGCCTACTGAGCGATGCTAGGCGTTCGTTGGCTTTTCCTGCAAACAAGACAGTACGCTTTCCAGTTTTGCTTTTCAGTTTCGCTTGAACAACAGCAACCGGGTGAACAGACTGGACCCGTCAGTGCCGGGTTCAACTCGCATTTGTGATGTTTCCCCTGTGATTGCTTTCTACATCAAGTTAAACTTTGTCTGTTAGGCCGTAATGCATAGTCTCCACTAGCACGTATGTGCACAATATATTGCATCTTATAGAAAGCTTAGCCCAGAGTTAGGTGCTGCTTGCACTTCACGACCCAGGTCGTGGTTCAAGTCCTGCATTGTGCAATCTCGCGTTGCCCACGGCTTGCTAGCCACGTGATAGCCGCTAAAAATGCTTTTTAGCATCCACATAAATGAGGCCGCTGAATCAGCCTATCTTAACCTTTTAAAGAGGAAGTCGCCTAATCGGCTGCTGCATATCCATATTCATTTCTCGATAGAACTACTGCTTTCTCCAAGCTAAATGGTCCCCCGGATTCATCATCTGTAGAAATCGGAAATTCAAAGCACGAGTGATTGACAGTTCTTGTCAAGTCGGTCAAACTGTGAGTCAAAGCACACAAATTGTAAATACGACGGTATGGACTTACCGTGCGAATGCCTGCTTTTGAGCTGCAGCATTGTAAATAAAAAAGGGTAGAAATCACCATCGCATGCAGTGTCGCCGAATGGTCGGTTTATCTCCTAGGTGTGGTGTGCCATTAACGGAAAGTCGCTTTTTGTTGGGTAAACATTCACGAATTTGGCCGTTGAACTGTTTGAAGCTTGCTTATACCGACTAAGCAGTTTCTTGGTGCATTATGTGTATGGATTTGCTGTACCGAAATGGTAACCTCAGACCTTCTGTACAATGCAATTGCGTTTCTACTGTGTTCTACCTCAGGTGCTACAAGTCTCCAGGTGTGTAGTACCACATAGAGATTTGATTTGTTTCCTACCGAATTGGTTCCTGGTTGAAGCACGTCCAAAAAACGAGTAGATTCCCTTGTGGTAAGGTAAGCCACAGCTATTTCCAGCAGAATACAATATCATTCAGTGAATTACTAGTGCAAGCTGTGGGCAGTGGGTCTTAGCCCCGGGGTAAGAAACTCATGTTGCACGACCCAGGCTACGGGTAAAGTGTTCACGTCTTGCAGAAAGCAATCCTTTATTGCACCTTGCAAGTTTGGTGACAGTTGCTAGGGCTCTTGTGAAGCTACTAAATCTGCCGATTTGAAAGACCCTTTTTTGCTTTATTTTACTGGAGGTCTGTGAACGTTATGGTTTGAATTGAATTGTTGCAAGGGAGGCCAAGTGCAGCTTTAAGTAGACATTTGCTAACTGCATTTCTTTGCTGCCGAGAATTGCGACAATTGATAGGCAGCCTAGAATTACCCTCTGGTGACCCTCTGACCCCTATGCTGTGCCAACTGCTCTTACTGCATCTTTGGCTGTGATAAAAGTAAATAAAGGTCGGCAATAAAACAAATTAAATAGCCTAATTTACATAGCGACAGAAGAGCATTAGCCACTATCATTCCGCCTGCCTCGTGGGCAATAAAGGATCGTCTGCTGACGCACTCGAACCCACGTGACCTGGGCCACCGTGAAGTGTGAGTCTTAGACCCAAATGGGCTAAGACCCAGGAGTGCGGCCAATGGGAGTCAGTAAATAAAAATAAATAAATGCATACTAGCTGATTTAACAGCCTCTCTTTGTATAGCGACAGAAGAACATTTACAGCTATCACCACCGAGTGCAGTGGCAATAAAGGATCTCCCACCGTAGGATTCGAACCCATGACCTCGGCCGAGGTCGTGAAAAGCAACCGCCTTACCTAGTGAGTCAGGCAGACTGTTTGGCAGTTCTGACAGCCCAGATGCCTCTCTTGCTTACTCAGCAGATTTGCATCATGAGACTGTCTTCGAAAGCTGCTGCCAAATGCTCAATTTCGAGTATTCTTTTTCTATATTTCAATTACATATAATATATATATATATATATATATATATAATAAGATAATAAATATAATATGCTCTAATAAATAAATATATATATATAATTATAGATAATATTCTTCGTGTTCTGAGAACCATTGAGGAATGAACCGTGTTAGTGCTCGAAGCATGCACGGTCTCGTGAATGCATATGTATATATGCACAGAGAGGCAGCAAAGGGTTATGCCGTAAGTCGGTTGGACATGCAGTGCTGCCACTGCGTGATAACAAGCACAGTGGCGTTTCCATCTCTCCTCAGTGTATCTTGCACCTCGTTCCTGTGTGTGAAGGAAGCTCGTCAAGCGTCTGCTGCTTCTTGCCTTGGCTGTTGGCAGAGGCCCACCATGCGTGCCTTTTGACATGCTTGCTGTCCTAATTTTTCGGATGCAGGCATTTCCCGGCAAATCTGAAAGACCACTCGTCCCATGACGTTCTGCTGCTCTGCATACTGTGTCACCAGCGATGCGACATGCTCGACTCCGAGTTCAAACAGCAGCTAGCCACCATGTATGACACACCCAGCAGGCGACACCAGCAGAGTCACGACGTGGCCGACCTTCACCATCGCTACAAGGTGGCTTCGGCAGCGAGGTACGGCTAGCAGGTGAGGCCACTGCCTTCACCTTCGCCGAAGCCGCCTGCGCAATCTCGCCTCTGCCGGTTCAAGCTTGGTCGACTGAAGCTCTGAATCTCGGTCTGAAGATCTGAGTCTTCTTTTCCTCCTTCGTCCTAGGGCTTTGATCAAAGTGAGGCGGAGTCTTCCGGCCGACAGGCTAGCCGAGTACGAGGCTCTCGTCCGCTCGCACATCGGCATTGGCGATGGGAGCGGCAGCGAGGAGCTGACCGAAGAGCTACTCCTCAGAGCTGCCGAAGCAGCATCATGCTCGGAGTACGAAGGGTTTTTGCCACTAGACGGGCATGCGTGCTTCCCCTCCCCCTAGCTCATGGTGCTCTCGCCATAGCGAGTCAGTGCTTAGTCCCTTTCTTTAGCCCTGCGACCGTTGCTTCGACCACTGCCGCTTTCGTATTCTGCGGTTCTCCGCTCTTGAGTCTCCTGCTGCCGATCGTCACGCATCCTTTCCAGCCGTTTCTTTGCCACTGCTTCTGTGCTATTCACTTCTACAACTGCCGTCTTGACTCAGCTTTGCTGCTCAAATTTCTTTGCTGCTAGAGATGAAGCGGCAAGTCTTGCCAAGGGCCTTCACTTTGGCTTCGAGGCAGCTCTAGATAGCTATTGATCTTGTCGTTGCTTGCATTTACAGATAGAGAGAGACACACACACGTATGTTTGTTCGTGTGTGTTTGTGTGTGTGTGTGTGTGTGTGTGTGTGTGTGTGTGTGTGTGTGTGTGTGTGTGTGTGTGTGTGTGTGTGTGTGTGTGTGTGTGTGTGAGAGTGTGTGTGTGTGTGTGTGTGAGTGTCTGTGTGAGAGTGTCTGTGTGTGTGTGTGTGTGTGTGTGTGTGTGTGTGTGTGTGTGTGTGTGTGTGTGTGTGTGTGTGTGTGTGTGTGTGTGTGTGAGAGAGAGAGAGAGAGTGTGTGTGTGTGTGTGTGTGTGCACGTGCACATTCACATGCATCTCTGTCGGTCAGCCTTGGACAATGCGACCCGCTGCCTGCCCATGTGTGCCTCGGCTGTGCCTCGTGCTCACCGCGTGGCGCCACTGCCGTCGTAGGGCACCACGAGCGGCGATGGAGGATGCCGACCGGCACGGCTACCGCGTGGTGCAGCGAGCACTGCAGCAAGACGGAGGCCTGTTCGCCTTCGAGCGCCAGTGGCGGCAGCGATTCGTCGATCTGATGTCACCTCGTCACCTGCCACCTTTTTGGTCCGTCGACTACTGCCACGTGAGCAATGCATCACGAAGCCTAGCCGGCGAGCCCTACCGGCGTCGAGAGGTGCGTGAGCACGTGAGGCTGCGGTTGCCGTGCCGCCTTCGCTTTAGCATTTGCCCTTCCATCCTTTCAGCCCTATTCCCATTGGGCTGGGCGCAATCTTTTGATTGCCAAGCCAAAAGGTAGTGTCGTCTGCCGGCGTCCGCATCAAATAACGAGCAAAGCAGGAAGTAGAAGGAGTCAGACCACAGAATTCGCTGTATCGATTAGAAGGTCGACCCCTGCAGGGTTGCGAGATGTCATCCTCACATGTCAACCTCATCCTAAAAGTCGATCGCCTTTGATAAATTTGCCAGCCGTAGCCGTAACTTGGCCTCATCACGGGATATTGTCACGTGGAACTAGTACAGGGATAAAAAAAAAACAGTTCAATACACTGGCTACGTGCCTACGTGACCTAGTGCTCCTGGTACATCGATGGGCTGCGGCTCAGACTTTCACCCAGACTTGCATGCGATTCCGAACCGCTGATTCTGACGTGCAGTCAAATTTTTTTTGCTTTGGCCGACGGCTTTGTATTAGCAGTTAATGTAGCTGGAATCTGGAAGCTGGAAGTTGGATCACCCATGTGTAGAAGGATGCTTGTGCGAGTGGGTGGCAACGAGTACCCATTGTTAACCCCACCCTGATCAGAGGTGCTGCGTCCTCTTTAAAGCCGCGTAGAGTACGAGGGACAGATCCGTGCCATTTCCTAGCGAGCACCATGAATGAACGTAAAGCCTGCGGTCTGTATGTGCCACCCAATGGATCCCCAAAAAGTGAATGGATACGCTTGCGCTCAAGTGCTGGTTAAGCTAAGAAGCTATATCGTACACCGTGAATAAGCCGAAGTGAGTAGGTTCGTGTGAGCAGGCTGCACTTATGTGCAGGTTGGTTGAGACCTAGGTAGATGGTGACGGTAGTTGTCATTCATTTCCAGCCGCTTACTGCTTTTTATTGTCCCAGATGCAGATGCTAGTTCGAAATGTCAAGCAGCAATACCTGAGTGCACGTACTGCAAGGTAGGTGCACGAGTTGAGTTGAGTGCACACCGATTCGACCCATGACGGCAAAGCATAACCGCATAGCAAATCTTGTGCAGACAGCTGCAGAGGGGCGCTGTCCTGCAGTATGCCTTTGAGTCCTTATCGTAATATTCTATTGCATCGTTCGCCTTACAAGTGTGAGAGGCTTCCCTTTTTCTTTCTGCCTTCGTCTGCTAAGATGGTGTGAGAGCCTAGGCTGACAGTAACAGCAGCAGCGGCGGCGACCGCGGCAGCAGCTGCTGTGTGCTGCTGCGGCTGCTGGTGCTGGTCGAATGCCATTTACTTGGCTGCTGATTGCATTGTCAGTTCAAGCATCGATCGCCCATCGGCAGGTGGTACGATGGTACGACGGTATGATGACCTTATTACAGGTGCTCCACACATTCACCGGCGCACAGCAGCTGAGCACACAGCCGATGGTGGCAGCACAGCCACTTGCACAATCGGACCTGTCCTTCTGCACCTCGTAGTACAGCTATGATGACTTAACTATATGTTACTCTGACCTAGCTGACGTGGAAAGGTTCCGTGAGGATGATGATGATGATGATGATGATGATGATGATGATTGTATCGTGTTTGCATTATCGCAGAGACGATCGTATTGTATTGGCAGTCGACATCTGTTGCATGTCTGTCGATCATGAGCAGGAACTGGCACCCTACAGGCACCTGTCAGGTCGTCTCTAGCATGACCAAAGCCTCAGAAGTGGCAAAGCTACCTGCGTTGAACATTTTGCTTGCTCGGGACCGCCGCCGGCAAAGTTGTAGTGTAGGGAACATCCGTGTCGATGCACGCGAGGCGAAGCCTGCGAGCGAACGAATGGCGCGGGTCAGCACCAGCGAGAGGAATGCGAGCGCACAGCGTGGCACCAAGTGGCACAGCGTGGCCCCAGATCGAGCCGATCGCATAGTTGGTGCGGACGCATCTCACTTGGCAGAGACCTGCTCACCTACGACCAGGCAAGATCCGCGACGTTGCCTTCATTGTTGGTTTTGTTGCTTGCGTTTCACTCTTTTGATTTCCATTATGCTAATTATCGAAGGATCTCACTTTACCGATCCATCTGAAAGATGGTGAATAAATACCTGTGCTGCTGTCTTGTGCATGTGGTGTAACCTTTATGTTTATTTAATCTGCTAAATAAAGATGACTGCGACGTCCGTGAAGCTTTTTCTGCTGTTTACTGGGATCTTGAGCTTGGCTTCTAGTGGTGCTGGAATCAGCATATTAGCACGAATAAGTCAAAGGCGAACCAGACTCGCTTTTCTATCGCATGCATGATCCTGTGCACGAGGCTCCCTATGATTTCGCAATCCCTTGCGTTTGCTCGCTTGAACGATTTATCTCCTCCTTTCTCTTGCACATGCAGCTTGCACGAACATGGGCGCAGGCACTTAGCCTTCGTGACTCATTTGAAAAACTAGTTGTCACAAGGCTGGTCCAGAATTAATCGGTGGCCCAGAATAAACCACGGATCTGCCCAAGCTGTGACATTACTTACCTACCAAGATCGAGTTCACACTTAATCTTATATATATGTGTGTGTGTGTGTGTGTGTGTGTGTGTGTGTGTGTGTGTGTGTGTGTGTGTGTATTGTAGATTCTTGGAATGCCCGTAATTTTCTTCATTGCAGTAATGGTGGCAGTGCGTTTGAGAGAACTACTCAGCGTGAATGCCTTTTTGACCCTGAGAATACCAGCTCAATACTGTAGCTATTTAATGACTAGCTCGTTTGCAACCGTAATTAATGACAGCGGTTGCATTGGCCCCGTGTCTACTCAATAAAATCGGTTTTGCCGAAATGCCCCTCGCGGCTTTCTTTACCGAACAGCCAACTGCCGACCCAATTGAATAATCCTTGCACGTTCATATAAGTTCCTAGCCACAATCCTTACTCCTTAAAAGTTACAGTGCTAGCAGATAGGGCTGCAACACATTCTTGTCTTTCAGCCGTTAGCGACAATGCAGACAGGCCAAGCAAATTGTCTCGACGGTTGATAAGCATCGTGGTGCCCACGTCATTAATCACAACCGCAACTTATACATGCGTGGGTTGGTAGTGATGTCACTCAGAAGACCACTCTCCGGAAAGTGGAAGACATGTGGACTTGCAGTTTTGCCCACGAAATTAGGTATGCTGCCAATAATGGGACATGGGAATGGGACATGAGCTCTGCATGGCAAGCCCATGCAGAGCTAGGTAGAGCTAGCACTGACTGGCTATGCAGCATTCATGGTCGTCAATCTCACTGAGTAGTTAGCATGCGATCGACCGTGACGCATACACGAAAGCAGCCGCCTGCTTCTCGTCGAGATGCTGCGTCATGTCCGGTGTCAGTCGGTCAATCTGGTGCTGTGTCTCTTGCCTTGCTGTCGGCAGCAGGCAGCCATGCTGCGAACCCATGGTTCGGCTACTAACTTGAGCTAGAACCGAAACCAGCTCTGCTCGCAGCTGCCGCCGTGAAGTCCGCCATGCCGAACACCGTCTATATAAATGTGTATGTGTATACCTCATTTGTGTGTTTCCCCCTAAGAGGACTCGAATCTCTCTCTCTCTCTCTCTCTATCCAGGCGCTTCTAATGTGAGCTGCCCACTGCGACCCCGTTGGTCAAAGTCGAGGTCCACCTGGCTTAGCCTTGAGCCAAAGCTGAGGCAGCTCATGCTGGGCCTGAACTCCTCAGGCTCAAGCAAATCCTCAAGCAGCTAATTCAGCGTGCAAGTGCGCAACGATCTGCCGCCAATTCTGCCGCCTGGTCCCGCCGTGCGCCGGAAGTACCTTCTTGGCTCAGACGCGTGGCATGTGCTAAATGCAGCTGCGCTGGGACGGTAGGGATGGCCGACTCGCTGTCGCCAAGAAATTATGCCTTTTATTGTAAGGGCAACAACGAGTAAAAATCGACAACAAAAAATGCTTTAACTTGCCAAGTCACTGAAGGCATCGACGGCGCCACTTTCGACCGAGATAGCGAAGAAAGGGCACGTGACAGGAATGATCGTAGCTTACATGAGATCTGCACTCGTCCCCCACCCCCAGCTTCCGCCAGCCGGCGCGACGGGCGCGGCGGCTGGCCAATCGCTGCAGGCCCAGCGCGGAGGCGAACTCGCCGCCGCAGCCGCGCTCGGGCGCGAAGTTCACGACAGTCGTCTCTGTCGCGAGCGACGCGTAATGCACTTGCGGCGCTGCCGCGAGGGCGACGACCGAGCGGCGGCGGCAGCAGCAGCGCCGCTCGGGGCGAAAGAGAGGCACCGCTGCGCGCCCAGCTGCAGCGGACAGTTCCGTTCCCGCGCGCTCTTCCTTTTTCAATTCGTTTACTCTCGTCTCGCGGGGCAACGACGACGAGCAAGCAGCAAGCCGACCGGCGGCATCCGCACGCCGATACGCCCCGCCGCCGCCGCCAACGCTGCTCCGCCGCCAGCCGGCGTCTGGGTCTCTTTCCGCCGCGTCTCCGAAGTCGGCGTCGTATGGCGGGGCGTCTGGAGTGAGCGTCGCGCTCGTTTTTATCCCCGGCTTTTCGGGAGGCTCGTAGAAAAAAAAATGTTGGCTACGAGGTGACTGCGCTGGCCGCGCGGCGGGTGAGCCGGCCGCGCTGCGGCGGCGCCGCCGCGGCCTCGCGGTGCGGCGGCGTTCGGCCGCCGCCGCAGCTTCACTTGGCCGGGCTGATGACGCTCGGGTTGTACGTCTGCGAGCTGCACGTCGATAGCGCGAACGGGTTCATTGACGAGAACGGCGACGCCACTAAACCGCCAACTCCTACAACGGTCCGGTCGCGGCGTGACCGGTGGCGCTAAGCCAACCGCAGTCGCGCGGCTGGGCCCTCCTCGTCGCCTGCCCGTTCTGCATTTTTCCCGATTACCTCTTTCCGCGCTCGCGGCGGCGCGCGCGCCCTGTAGACCCTACGGCTCCGCCAACGCGCGGCGGCACGCGAAGCGGCAGCGACGCAGCGGCGGCAGTCGGTCGCGCAGGAACTGACGCGAGCAGCAGCGACGCAGCGGCAGCGGAGGCGCGGGCATACTGACGTGCTTGACACAACAATCGGCAGAGGTGGATACGACACCGAAGCAGCCAAGGCGTCTCACGCACCGGAGAGCTACGCTCTCGCGGCAGTCAAACGCTGGAAACAACGAACCGCGAACGTCAGCCAGCGTACGCGCGGCATCGCACGCACAACATCCAGGCGACAGGCAGCATCGATTGCAGACGACGGCAAGCGCGGATGGCGGCGTCCGCTCGCCACCCGGCGTCGCGCGGCGGTAGCAGTCCGGCGCGCCGACGGCTGGGAGACTCACTTCCGCCGCCGCCGCCGCCGCCGCCGCCGTGGATGAACTCGCCCGAGCTGCCATTCACGGCCGCCATGCCGCCCGAGGAGTAGCTGTATGAGCTGACGTAGCCGCTGCTCGCGCTCTGCGGCGTGTTGGAGCTGTAGCTTCTCGGCGACATCTGCTGTACGCCCCTCGACGAGCCGTAGGCTGCGACGAGCGTAGCGCGGCGCTTCGCTAGAGGGTGGCGCGAATGCGAACCGCCGCTCCGCCGCCAAGTGGCCGCCGCATCGGCGAGCCGTATCGGCGAAGGCGCCTCGTCGCGTCGCCACGGCGTCAGCGGTCGCGCGGCGAGCGGGAAGGTTTCGCGGGCGACTCTCTCTCTCGTCCCCTACCGGGCTTTCACCGCCGCCGCC
>WPIO01000176.1:170000-172500 GCA_009760855.2 Cristatella mucedo
ACCGCAGCTCTCGCGACTGCGGCGGACTACGACGGCAGCGGCGGCGGCAGCGGCAGCGCAACGTCGGCAGCAACCGGGTCGATGACGACAGCGGCGACGACGCTGCTGCGCCGTCCGCCCGGCCCGGCCCAGCTCGCAGCGAGCGCAGAGCCGAGCAGGCGGGCTGGGCTGCTAGGCGGCACACCGAATGGCACGCGCTCCCAGAGTACGCTGGCGTCCGGTTCCGTCGGGCGCGAGTGTCGCAGCCAGCGTGCGCGCTCGCTTGCGACTCAGCGCACAGCAGGAGCCGCGGCAGGCGGACTGGTGGGCTGGCCCTCAGCCCGTGCGGATTGAGAGTGTGTGTACTGCCCGACAGACAGACAGATAGGGCTCCTCTCAAAGGGCGACCCTACGAGACGACTCGGCGGGTCGCCAGTTTGTGCGGCACTGCGGGCGCTTCGCTTCCGCCGAGCTGCCGCGACCGGGGCGAGGCGCCGGCCAGCCTGCGCAGCGCGCCCAGGGCGGTCAGTGGCGGGCGCCCGCCGCCGCCGCCGCTGCACACCTCAGCCGCATCAGCCGCCGCGCTGGCCGAGCTGAACGATCGTCTTGCTCCGCGGCTGCGCGAAATCGATAAAGCTCGTAGCGCATTAAACGAGATCACATCCCGGAGATGCGCCGGAAGGAAGGTCCGCCGCATGCTGCGTCTGCCTCGAACCGAACGCGGGGGACGTCGCGCAGCGGCGAAACGCGACGCACGCGAGCGTGGCTCGCGGAGCAGCGTCGATCGCCCGCCCTCCGCCGCCGCCGCCGCCGCTCACCTCCCTCCGCCGGGTCGAGGCGGCGCGCTTTCCTTCCGTGCTTGGAGTTGTTGTGCACGAACATGTTGTCCGACACTGCCAGCAGCGGCTCGTCCAGGCCAATGTGCGTCGTAATGGCGACCTGGAGCGCGACGGAGCGAGCGGTCGCAGGCGCCGCTCGAGTTTTTCTTCTTCTTCGTCGCGGCGGCGCGAGTCGGCGGCGGCGGCGCGAGTCGGCGGCGGTGGCGGGGCGCAGGCGCCGCTTTGCTGCGCTCCTCGCGCTGAGGCCGCCGCCGGCGACGTTTTCTCACCTGAAATCGCCTCATGTCTCGAGGGTTTCCGGCGTTTTTCAGACAATTTTGATTGCATTTCATGAAGAACTTGATAAAAAACCTAGATCCGAAAGTGAACGGGGTCAGCGCCTCTACCGAACGCGAAGTGCGCTCGGCTGCGGCGCGAGCGCTCGCTCGCTGGGCTTCGCGATTCGGCGCGCAGCCCGCCGAATCGCGGCCGAATCGCCCGCCGAATCGCGGCGCGCCGAGTCGCGAGCGCTCAGCGCTCAGCTAGAGACTCGGCGCGCCGAAGCTGCAGAGGGGCAGAGCGGAGGCGGGCGCGCGCGCCGCCGCTGTCGGGCGCTTGTGCGCGTGCGGCTCGATGCCGGAGACGCGGGCCGACGGCGGAGCCGCTTGCACGGCCGGAGACGAAATTCGACCGCCGCGGCCGTCGCGACGCCAGACCTGCCAACCGGTGCGCGACGGCCGATGGCAGCAGAAGGCACGACGCGGCAGCAGAAGGCACGACGCGGCAGCGGACGAGCGCTGGAGTGAGCCAATTAGTCGCCGCCGACGCGGCGTCGGCTCGGGCGTCGGCGCGCAGCCCGCGAGCCCGGGGCCGACGCCGTGATGCGGCCGCGCGAGCGCACGCCGGGGCGCATGCGCCGACGCTCTCAGCGCCCTCTCGTCGCCCGTTCGTCGTTCGTCGGGGCGGAGCCGTAGCCCGATACCCGGGCGCGTGTCTCGCCAGGGCCGCACAAATGGCTGATAATAGAATCACATTATTTAATGCGGCCGAAGAAAAATACGCGAATTAAATTAGCGGATCTTTCCTTCGTCGCTAATGATCGCCATAATCCCATGCGCACCAGAAAGTCACCGGTCATCCGCGCGCCGCAATTAGGCGGAGCGCAGTACAAACTGAGGGTCTCTACTGGGACGTGCGCCGCCGCATCAAGTGTCCGTCCTGAAGCCACAGGTTTCCGACAGAGAGTGAATGAGACCGCCGCGCCTTGGGGGCGGGGGCGGAGAGGTAGCGGCGCACGCAGGGGCAACCTCGCAAGCTCGAAGTGGCTTCCCCAGCGACCGATCGCTCAATGATCGTGCGAGGAGGCGGCGGCGGCCGATGGGGGGGGCCACTGTGCCTTAAGCCCTGCCCCTATGGGTGTGTCTACAGGTGCGGGGCTGTCCTGACGAAAACCAACAGTCGTTCAAGCCCCACTTGCAAAAAAGTATCCTCCAGCCATCCCCCTAGCAGGCCAGCTCGCCCTTGACCAAATGGCCACCAGGTTTCCAGGAGGCTATCGGGATAGGAAAGTTAGGTTCTAGAAGCTTGGAAGGCTCTGGAAGCTTGTCGAAAGAGAGTGCCATTAATGAGCAGACTGTACGTGCTCAACTAGAAATAGCCTGCCATTTTTATATAAGAGGCTGGCGGAGGAAGATACTGGGGGA
>WPIO01000176.1:175000-185000 GCA_009760855.2 Cristatella mucedo
CTGTGTATGTGTCTGTCTCTGTCTCTGTCTGTCTCTCTCTCTCTGTCTCTCTCTGTCTCTCTCTCTGTCTCTCTCTGTCTCTCTCTGTCTCTCTCTGTCTCTCTCTGTCTCTCTCTCTGTCTCTCTCTCTCTCTCTCTCTCTCTCTCTCTCTCTCTCTCTCTCTCTCTCTCTCTCTCTCTCTCTCTCTCTCTCTCTCTCTCTCTCTCTCTCTCTCTCTCTCTCTCTCTCTCTCTCTCTCTCTCTGTCCCTCTTTGTCTGTCCCCGATTTTCTGCGAAACAGCTGAGGAAAAAGTGTCAGAAATGCTGCAAGAGCACTTCAATTTACACGGCAGACATGCAGATGGACAGATGGAGATAGATGATAGAGATAGAGGATAGATGGAGAGAGAATGAGTGAAAACGAAAAAGAGCGAGGTAGAGAGGGAGAGAGGGGAGAGAGAGACACGCAGAGAGAGAGAGAGAGAGAGTGAGAGAGAGAGAGAGAGAGACACGCAGAGAGAGAGAGAGAGAGAGAGAGAGAGAGAGAGAGAGAGAGAGAGAGAGAGAGAGAGAGAGAGAGAGAGAGAGAGAGAGAGAGAGAGAGAGAGAGAGAGAGAGAGAGAGAGAGAGAGAGAGAGAGAGAGAGAAAGGCATGAGACAGAGAAACACACGGGTATAAAGCGAGTCAGGCAGACACACGCAGAGAGTGGGAAAGTGAGAAATGCTGATAGCGATAGAAAGAAACATGAAGAAAAAAGACGGACAGACACAGTAACAAAGAAAGAATGAAACAGTGTATTTATGTGTATGTATATACATACATGTATATACAACATAGAGAAATAGAGCGCGCCATAGCTAGAAAGAGTATATCGGTTGAGCGTGTGAAGAGACGCGAGAAGATGGGGCACGCTGGCTCGTGAAGGCGTCGAAGATTCCTTAAATGAACAGCAAGACGTTAATCAGGTGTTTTCTCGCCCTCCATCGCGTGGCAAATCCCTAGAGCAGCGATTTACTAAACGGTCGCGAGATTGCAGAGTGCACGTGACTTCCGGGGCAGTTTGCTCGGCGCACTACTACTGTGTACTATTGGCGTACGCGTAAGGGACCGTCATATCCGGCAGATGCGCTCCGATTGCTTGCCAAACGCACTGAAAGCGATCGCGTGACGCGTACTTAGCGTGCAGATTTTTAGGAGATTTCGCTGACGGTCGCGTCGGAGCCGCTCGCTCGCGCTCCCGCTCAGGAAACGCTCAAGCGAGCGCGGTCGCCGGCGGTCAAGACTGCTGAGCACCGATTGGCGCCACTCAGCTTTCGCCCTTCAAATTGAAGCTCCCAAATTATTCTAACTATCCAAACTTGAAATATCTAACTTGACGGTGCCTTCCCAGTGTTGGCTGGTTGGTCAGTATGAACCGCAGTTGGTTTTGCGGTCGGAACGCAAGCGTGCCGCGCGTTTAGAGTGCCGCGCTGCTAAGTCTTGCAGCGAGCGATTGTCGCTTCGCGCGAGGTTTGACGGAGCCCGTCGTTCCGGCGGAAACGGCCGAGCCGGCGGACTTGGCGACCTAGCGAGCGCGCGAGAGCGCGAGAGCGCCTGCGCGGACGAGCGGAGCGGAGCGCCGCGCCGCGCTGACGAGTGCCGCCGCGGTGAAACTGGGACGGAGGAGCAAAGCCCATGGAGTCGCACCCGAGCGGACGCGCGACGGCGGCGGCGGCCTCGTCCGCCGACCGGTCCGCCGCCGCCGCCGAGCCTCCATCCTGCCAGGCATGCGCCCGCAGTACTCCGATCAAAGTACTCGGTATCACTCATGTTCCCGCGCCTCCTGGGATTTGGATGCAAATATGATCAAATTAGCGAGCCATACATTGATTGATTTCTTTCATACGCTGGCGCTCGTGAATGTTTGGTCGCAAAAATAAGGTATTACCGTGAGCTACCGGCTGATGATTAATATTTTAAAGGACGAGCGAGCTTTTTGTTCGCGTCTTCTTCGCCGGCGCGCGCCTGATTAGAGGGCGCGAGCGCGTGCGCAAGCGAGCGAGCGCTCGCCTGCTCCGCCCGCGCGAGTCCGATCGGCGCCCGCTCGGCCGGCCGCTCGCGCTCAGCCCAAGCGGAAATGGGCGGCGGCGCCACCTCGCGGCGGTCGGTGCACGAGCGGGCCGGAGCGAGGAGGGGGTAGGAGGAGGAGGAGGAGGCGGCGGCGCGCTCCAGCAGGAGGCAAGCTCAGCTGACTGCCTCGGCTGCGGCTGCGGCGGCCGACGATGGCTGCTGCCGCGCACGCCGACGCGCGAGGACGCCGCCGCGCCGGGCGCTCGGCGGGCGGCGGCGGCAGCAGAGGCAGCAGTTCTTTGATCGATGAGCGGCTCGCTCAGCCATTGGGCGCTGCCACCGCTGAGCAGAAGAGCGCGCTGCTCTATTTCAGGCGTAATTGGAAGGGCTCGGCTATGTATAGAGAGCGGGTTTTGGCCGGGCCGAACGACGAGTGCGGCAGACCGCCGCCGCAGCGCGCGGACCACCGGACCGCCGCTGAAGCCGCGCGCGGGGCGTAGAGACGCCCGCGGCTGCGGCGGCGCCGGCCTCGCTCCGCCGGCGCCTCGCGTCGCCTCAGACGCAGCGGCAGCGAGCGACCGCCGCAGCCGCGGCGCTCCCCCTCACTCGGCCCTTGCTCGTCTGCACGCATCGAATGGCGGATGTTGGCACCGACTAGCGGACGCCGACGCCGACGCATCGGCGTTGCAGGCGCCCGCGCGCGTCGCCCATCCATCGGTCGGTCTGGCGACAATGGCAAGAAGCTATCTGCCGTTGCCATCTCAAGTTTTTTCCATAAGAGACAAAGCGGACGGCGCGCGCGCCGCTCCTCTCAAGCGGCCGCCGCCGGTGAGCGACGGGAGCGCACTCGCTAAGCTCTCGGAGCTGATTCGTCCGCCGCCGCCGCCGGGCAGCCGGCTGCCCGGCGGCGGCGGCGGAGGACAATGCGAGACATTCGTCACCCGTGCGCCAGAGCGTCGCGAACGTGATTGAGCTCGCCGGTGCGACAAAGACTGCCAGCCGGAGAAAAAAAAGTAAGACAAGACAATAACAGAGAGAGAGAGAGAGAGAACGCGCGCTCGTGCGCGCCCTGCTCGGCCGCAGCGGGCTCATTAATCTTACTTAAAGGGGAGAGCGAGAAAGAATGTCAGCCCCGGAGCGGACGAGCCGCTGCCGCACTGAGCGGCGGATCAGCGAAGAAAAGAGAGGGAAAAAATGGACAAGACGGCAGCTGCGCGGCAGCTGGTCGCTGATCGTCGGCTAATAGAGCGGCGGCCTCTGATGAGCCGCCGCCGCCGGTCGGCGGCGGCGGCGGCGGCGGTGCGGGGGGGGGGGAGGAAAAGTTTCAGCGCGGAGTGGTTTGACTGGGAGGCGAAGCGCAATTGCCCGGCAATGACCGAAACGAAGGGATGATGTGTGAGCAGACGAACCGGCTGCGGTACTTGGTCAAAATGGTCAATAGAGCTGCCGACCCCGCGGCCGGACATGCTTAGCGTGACCGACGACAGCAGCGGCGCGGCGGCTTTTACCGCGCGGGCTCTCTCTCCTTCGGCCAATTCGAGCGGGCGCGAGCGAATCGGCCTAAGTCTCGGCGATTGAACCCTGACCCCGGACGGCGAAGACGATCGTCTCAGCATCTCGAAACATTGAAACGATGCACAAGGAAGGCGGGCGCGCGCGCGCTGGTGGGAGAGGCTCTGCAAGTTGCACGCACCGCTACACTGAGGTTGAAGCTAGGCGCGAGTCAGAAACGCCGCCACGTCGGCAAACGTGGCGGCGTTTCTGACTGCAGCGTGGCGCTGTTGGACAGGCGGGAAGTTGGACAGGCGGAAACCAGAGGCGGCGACGCCGGGCGTTGCGGATGCGACGGCATCGCCGACTGCGGCGCTGCACCCGCTGCGTCAACGCGAGCGCGAAGCGCAGGCCTAGAATGTCGCCTCCCTCTGGAGAGAGCGGCGGTTCGCCTCGAGCGCGCCAGCCGCTCGTGCGTCGCCGTGCTGCCTTCTTACGTTGCTTCTGCTAAGCGAGCAGTCGCTTCGCTGGGGCTGGGCGACGGCTCCGCTAGGAACTGCGCTGTGCACCGAGTTCGCACGCGGCCCGGGGGAGGGGTCGGAGGAGGAGGGAAAGCTAGCGAAGAGGCTGCGGCGGCTGCTGCGGCGGCGGCGGCTGCTGCTGCCCACCTGTCGATGATGACGGGGTCGCTCGGTGTCTCATTCCTGTTGCCGCAGCTTTTCTTGTCGCAGCAACGACTAAAAAATGTATTCCATTTTCATGTTCCAAGTTCGCAGAAAGAAGCAGCGTGCCGCGGCAAGGCAAGACGCACTTCCTGTTAGGATATTTTTAAGTGGGTCCACAGTTTGCCTGCTGGTAAGGACGAGTGCAGGTGTCGGCGTGCTTTCTCTCCTATCTTCGCGCAGGGATAAGGAGCTAGCACTTCGAGACTCAGGTCGTGGGTTCGAGTCCTGTATGGGGGCAATCCTTTATTGCTCACTGCAAGCGTCGGCGACAGCAGTCAAGGAAGGCTCCTCTACAGCTATATAAATGAGAGCGTTGAATCAGCTAACATTTATTGTTTATCTTGCCTCGTCTCTCTCGTCATCATCTTCGTCTTTCGCTCTCTGTTCTCCACCTGTGTAACCGCGTATTTCGACGCCTTTCATCGAATCTCTCTCTCTCCAACTCCTTCTCGCCGCTCTCCTGACATCTCCGCCCTCCGCCTGTCCTTCCTCCGCCGCTGCCGACCGACCGACTGACGGCGCATTTTCTGCCGTCAACGGGAATGGATAAAATATTTAACGATTGCCGCGGTTTCGCATGCTGGTTGTATGCAAGAGAGCACTCCCCACAGACCTGCCGGACAATTAGCACGCGACTCCGAAATGAGCCGAGATGGATGCATCTCTGCAGCTAATTGGCTTTCGTACCTGGGGGATTTTTTAGCCGGCGCATTAAGGCGGCTCCGCTGGTCACTTTAAACTGCCGGAGTTGAGCACGGCTCAGCTGGGCGCGCGCTTTCGCGAACGCATGCGCGCGAGCGGGTGGGGGGAAGAAGGACACGAGTGGGAGGTGAGCGACCAAGCGTCGCCGCGCGCGCGCGCGCGTGGCCGGCGCCCTGTCGCCGGGCCGCCCGTCTGGGAGCCGCGTCTTTTCGGGCGCCGCCGAATCGGCCGCCGCCTTCCCGAGCGCAGGCGCCTCGCGCGCAGGCGCGCGGCGCGGCTCCGGTTCGAAGCGGCGAAGGGCAGCGAAGAGCGCTTGTGGCGGTCGCTCTTTCTTTTCTAGGGACGGGCGCCGCTACCGCGGCAAATAGTCCGCAGCCGCAGCCGCAGCCGCCGCCGCCGCAGCCGCCGCCGCCGCCGCCGCCGCCGCGTACCTGCACATGATCTCGTGGGTCAAGAGAACGCGACGCATTTCCGGATTCTTATCCTGCCCCTCGTAGACGATGGCCTACGCAACGTCGCGTCGAGGAGCGCTAGAGGAGGCGCCGCTACTGCTCGCAGCTCGCGTCTCCAGCAACGCGGCGGCGGCGCCGGCAGTCCGCACCGGCGCAGGAGAGCGCAGCGGTAGCCGCGTAAGAAATCGGACCGCGCGACGCGGAGGCGGCAGAGGCGGCGACGCGACGGTCGCGTCGCCTCGAGGCGATGCGCAAAGCGGCGCGCCGGCCGCGGAGCGACGAGCACCTGCTTGGACACGGAGTCGATGAGCCGCACGTACAAGTCCTCGTCCTGCCTGAGACCTGACGAGAGAGGGTGAGAGATACAAATAGAGTGAAGAGCTTCGCTGTCGCCTGCGGTCGGTAGTGGGGGTGGGTGTGCGCTCGCAGGCCGGCGGCGGGGACACGAGCGCACGGCTGCGACGCTCGCGGCCGGGGGCGAGGAGCTCGCGCGCTCCTACCGTTGGCGTACAGCAGCTGCAGCCGGTAGTGAATGCCGTTGTTGGTCTTGCTACCGCCCAGCTCCTGCAAAGACGCGCGTAGTAGAGGCATGCAGGTCCGGAGATCGGCGGCCGCGTCGCGCGTTCCCCCACGCTCGCTTCCCGGTTGCCACGTTGCACAAATTGGCTTCGCTACGCTTGGCAGCCGTATCCGGTACATTAGAGGAGTCCGGCGACTGCTTACACCGCCTGCCGGCGTAAGGTCTCGCAGCGGCGCAGACGTTTACTGCTTCCTTTTCTTCGTCCTGACCGTCACGTCTTCAACTTCATCTGCCTCATCTCGCCCTTCGTTCTCTCTCTCCCTCGCACCCTTTTCTCCCGGTCTCCCTCTCTCTCTCTCTCTCTCTCTCTCTCTCTCTCTCTCTATATATATATATATATATATATATATATATTTAAATATATGTATCACTCTGTCTTTTTTCGCCATGTCTTTCTTTCTCCTTTTTTCGCTCCTCCCTCCCTCTCTCTCTCTCTCTCTCTCTCTCTCTCTCGCTCTCTCACTCTGATCTCTCTCTCCCTCTCTGTCTCTCTGTCTCTCTCTGTCTTTCTGTCTCTCTCTCTTTTTGTCTGTCTTTGTTTGTCTATATGTCTCGCTCTCTCACCGGCTCAATCTCCCTTGCTGAAGGTGCGGGTCATCGCAGGTTACCGCAGGTCACTGCAGGTCACGTGCTTTCCTTCATCTCGTGCTGGTGTTCTTAGCTCAAGGGTTAAGGCACTCAATCACAGTTCACGACCCTGGTCGCGGGTTCGGGTCCAGGCAGCGGGCGATCCCATGTCGCCCACCGCAGGCGGTGGTGATAGCCTCGTTAAGGCCCGTCTGCCGCTATGTAAAGGAGGCAATCCTAATTAGCTAACCTTTACTTTTTCTTCACGTTTGCAGCCACTCTATCGCTGCCTCCGCTCATGAACAACTCTGTTGGTTATCTCTCCTTCACTTCGTCACCCACGCAGCACTCACTAGCGCTCACTCACTCCTAATCACTCACTCTAACCACAACTCTCTCGTCTCTCTAATCTCTCCCTCTCTCTCACTCTCTCTCTCTCTCTCTCTCTCTCTCTCTCTGCGTCTCTCTCTCTGTCTCTCTGTCTCTGTCTCTCTCTGTGTCTGTCTGTCGGTCTCTCTCTCCCCTCTCTGTCTGTCTCTCTGTCTCTATGTCTCTCTGTCTCTCTTTCTCTGTCTCGTCTGTATCTCGCTCTCTATTTTTCTCTCTGTCTTTCTCTCCCTCCCCTTTCGCCTTTCTTGCTTGCTTTTTCTCCTCGCTGTCGCTCCTTTCCCCGCTCTCTTCGCTGCGACCAACACCATCATCCAGCTGCGGCCCGCAGCCGCCGGCGCCCACCACTGCCACCGCCACCGCCGCCATTGCTCTCCGCCAGGAGGAGCTGCGCTCGCACCTTATCCTTCTCGACGAAGTCGACAAAGCACGTCCGCTCGATCTCTACCGGCTGCCCATGGACGTCGTAAAAGGCCAGAACAAAATGGAAGAAGTTGCTCTTCCGCAGGTTGTTCGGCGGCTGCTTCTCGAAGTGCGCCCTCGCTAAGCCAGAGCTGCAACGGACGCCAGCCTCCCGCGTCCCGCCGCCGCCGCCGCTCTCGCAGCCGCCGCCGCCGCCGCCGCTCTCGCAGCCGCCGCCGCCGCCACCGCTCTCGCCGCCGCCGCCGCTCTCGCCGCCGCCGCCGCCGCTCTCGCCGCCGCCGCCGCCGCTCTCGCCGCCGCCGCCGCCGCTCTCGCCGCCGCCGCCGCCGCTCTCGCCGCCGCCGCCGCTCTCGCCGCCGCCGCCGCCGCTCTCGCAGCCGCCGCCGCCGCCGCTCTCGCCGCCGCCGCCGCTCTCGCCGCCGCCGCCGCTCTCGCAGCCGCCGCCGCCACCGCAGCCGCCGCCACTCTCACGCGCACCCCGCCGCCGCGGCTGCAGCAGCCACCGGCCGACCGTCAGGTACTGAGGTAGCACCGCGGTAGCACCGTGGGGACGCGGCGGCCGCAGCGCGGCGGCCGTCGCGGGAGGAGCGCGGGAGGCTCGCAGCAGCCGCAGCAGCAGCAGCCGCAGCGCAGCGAAGCACAGCAGAGGACTCTGTGCTTAAATTATTCCCAAAAAGGGATTAGGAGACCGGCGGTTAACGAGTAATACGATTTGGGATGGACGACTCTCGGGGCTTCTCCGCCGCCGTCGCCGCCGCCGATTGTCTCGCCGTCGGCCGCGCGGCGCGTCGCGACGCGCGGACTCACCTCGTGGCGGCCGCCGAGCCGGCCAGGACGGACGGATGCAGCCAGCGTCCTCCGCCGCCGCCGCCACCGCCGCCGCCGCCGTTCATGTGGTGGTCGAGCGGCTCCGGAGGCGGCGTCGTCGAGCTATCGTCGCTGTCCGATCCGTCGGCTAGACTGTACATTCTCGCAGAGCAGAAGTATGAAAATTGCTTTTCGCTCGCTCCCATAGGACTGCGGAGCGGCGAGACCGCGCTCTCAATAATATAAAAGCGCGCCGACCAATGGGCAGAGGCCGAGCGACGCGAGACGACGCCCACGACCGCCGGCTAGATGCGAAAATTAAATTAGTTCGCGGCAATTGCGTGGAGCGGAAATATTATCATAATCAGGAGTCTGCTCTACGCATTGTGATGCTCGCCGGCCGCGAAAAAGAGGAGACCGCTGCGGACAATGAATAATGGACGCTGCCGGGGCGGGTCGAGCTGACAGCGGGCAGGTGTCGCGTGGCTGGCACGCGAGCGCCGGAGCGCCGCGCGGCTGCGGCGGCAGCAGCGTGGCAGCGGCGGGCGGCCCGGCGGCGCGGAGGCCGGATGGTGGAGGGGTTTGCGCGTGCCGAGCTCGGCTTCGAGCCGTCCTGGGCGCTGAGAGCCGGGGCAGGGGCGCGGCGCGGAGCGGCCCACGCGAGCAGCAGGTGGCTGGCTGCCCAAGCGGTTACCGGGGGAGGAGTGTGGCACCAAGGAGGCTCGCGAGCACCGCCGCGTCGCGACCGCCGGCGCGGCCGACGCCTGTGCGGCGCCATCGCGGCGGGCTGCTCTCATGCTCGACACCGGGCGCGCAGGCAAGCGCGTGCTGTAGCTGCCTCGAAGCGATTCGCCGCCGCGTCCGGCCCGGCCCGGACCGGACCGGTCCGGGCAATTCGGCTGCGCACCATGCCCGGGGTCGGCTGCGCGTCTTCTTCCGCAGCACAGTAAGTACCGATCTTCACCCAGGTCCGCGAGAATAACGACGGACGCTTTACCCTTTGTCTGCCGGAAAGCGATCCGGGGGTGGGGCGGTGGGGCGGGCAGGCAAACGACACCTGTCGCCCTGCCGGTGCAGGTCAGCCGGCGTCGTTTGGCTGGCCAGCAGAAAGCGGCGTCCGCCGCCGCCGCCGCCGCCGCCGCCGTACCTCGTCCGTTCGCTAGCGCCGTTGCATACCCGGGGCGCGCGGTCGCCGTAGAACCCGGAGAAACGCGAAAGCGAGGCTCTGCTCCCCTCCTCCCCCCCCCGGCGCGAGGCGGCCTGCTGGTTGACGGACGAGGGCGCCATTTAAGAAGAGGGCCGGCGAGGGGTTGCTGAACCGGAGCTGCTCTGCTGCGGTGGCGGCGGACTACAGCGCGGCAGCGCACCGAGCACGGGGGTGGGAGGGGTGAGCGGCAGCGGCGGGCCGCGGGTCCACGGTTCGTCTGGACCGATCGACGCGGAGGGACTGCCCCGCCCCCTGGAAAGGTCGTGGTGCGACCCTTTTGCAGGGCTTACCCGGCAGCGCCCTGCGAAGGTCGTCGCAGCCAAAGCGGCCAAAGCGTGGCTCTCTTGGCCGCAGATGCCGCCGCGGCTGCGGCCTCGAGCCTCGGCCTCCGCTGACATTGACGTCGTCCGTTTCTTGCCAGGCGCTAGGCTTCCTGTCTCTTTCTAGCGACGGATGACGGGATTCGGGGCAGCCGGTCGCCCCAGTACCCTCGCGACGGCGCGCTGGCGCGATGCACTAGACGCCTCAGCGCCAGAGCGTGTCGCGCGGGCGACTGCACTCCATCCCCCTGCACTCCCTCCCCCTGCAGGCCTCATCGGTCTGGGCATCGGTCGGCTTGACTTGGATGC
>WPIO01000176.1:190000-315000 GCA_009760855.2 Cristatella mucedo
TATGCGAATGCAATGCTATGCGGACATACAAGAGACGTCAAGAGAAAACGTTCCCAGAGAGAACGTGTCGCTCTCGTTTGGCCCCGTGGTAAGGGGCACGCCTCGACCAAGGTCAAGGTGAATGTGTATGACGCTGCCCGAGGTCGTGGGGTCGAGCCCCTTGGCATACGTGAAGCGCCTGAGTAAAGATTAAGTTCTCTTAAGGAGTTATACAGATGAATAATGTATATACATATATATCAATATAAAAAGAGGCCCTTAAGTCTAATGCCACCGCCGAACGCTTAGCTCGCTCAGTTACAGTGCAACTAGCCGGAACGGGAAGTCACTTGTATCCTTCACGTAAACATGGCGCCGTCCGCGTCGGTCAACGTGCCTCCAGCTGAAATCGTATTCGCGCAGAGGCTAGCTAGTAACGAGCCAAAGATCCGTAGACTTGCGTTGAAGAAACTGAAAAAGTATATTGCATCAAGATGCAATCGCGGTAAGATATGACTCTGTGCATATTAGCTAGGGCCACTCCTATAAAGATCGCTACGCAGATCGGTGCGTCGCCGAGGCAGACCGTGAGACATGGCTCAACTGACGGCAGCTAATAACGCTGAGAATATATCTTTGCACCGTGACAAAAGTCGAACCCTAACCACCGCGTTTTTAGGGACTACTTTTCGCGTGTCGTCTAAATCAGCTAGGGTAGGGTAGGGTTCACGCTATCACTGAAATAGCACGGCATAGATCGAACATGCAGTGCAATAAATATTACAGAGTGTAAGAGAATTGCACGTATGGTGGTGTTTCAGATGAACGCAATGATGCAATCTATGCGCGTAACTGTTAGGGCGTGTTATACGGCTAGTATACGTCGCTGCTCCTACCTTGGCTGATGGCCGTTCCAGTCGCTGTTACCAGGCGTCCTGCTAGGCAAGTCAGCCCTACAAAAGTAGGGTAGTACGATGTGCCCACTTCCTAACGGGGCCGGGCCGGAGTTTGAGAAACTGACAGAGAGACGTGACCGTGCTACGCGGAGATGCAACTGGACGTGGCTTCTTTTTTTTTAGATGTAGCAGCAGCAGTGAGCCTCGTTAAGTGCTGCCTCTATGTGATCCGTGGCTGCTCTTTTACCCCAATAAGCTTAGCTGTACTCTCTGCTGCGGGGTTCGCTTTCTGACTCGTGCTCCTAAAGGAGCTCTGCTGTTCTCTAGCTGTCTTGCCACCTGCAATCACAGCACGTACTCGGCGAAGCAGTTAGGTCTTTGCGTTCTGCCTGATCCGTCGCTCACATCCTGTCACCTGGGCGAGGGAATGGTCTGGAAGAGGCTGACGCTCGATCGGCTCGGTCTCATCGTTTTATCACACACCAACGAAAAGCTTTGCACGAGCTGCAGTAGCTGTTGCAGTGTTCCTTCAAGCGAGGTGTGGCCAGCTCAGACTTGATTTGTATTTGCAGGTGGCTTTTCTCAAGAGGATCTCCTGAAGCTGTGGAAAGGCTTGCATTATTGCATGTGGATGCAAGACAAACCGCTGCTTCAGGTAACCATGTGTCACAATTACTTAAGTGATTGCATGCATCTCTCGGATGCTTATTTGGGCTGCTTGTACGGCGTTTTCTGCAGAGGTTGGGAGGTTGTGAGCTAGACAGACAGCCATTACTTCTGACAGCATCTGGCTACCAGCCCCTTAGCTATTTACAGACTAGCTGCCCTGGGTGAGAGTGCCTTGTGCAATTGTAGGCGCCATACCCACTCTCTGGCTGCACGTGTGTCAATCGGCTGGTCCGTGTTGCCCGAGTGCGATGCATCTGAGCATGTTCCGTGTTAAAACAGTTGTCAACCTAGGAATGTTTAGCACGTTTTCCTAGTTGGCAGAATATCCGTTTACTGTGATATATTTTAAGACTGAACCTCTTCTGGAATCTATCCTAATTATATGTTATACATATATATACATATATATATATATGCACGTAATGTATTGTAATGTATCTCCGTCTGTAACTCCACAAAGTCATAAAGACGATGTGGTTGTTATGCAGGAAAGTTTTGTATAGCGCACTCACAGCCTAAGCGGCTTTCGGTACGCATTCAGTAGCCAACAGACTTCGTCTCACGCAACAAAGAGAAAGTGGGAAGCACAGCAGAGTCAGGAGAGCAGTTGAGGTAGTGAGTAGCATAGAAGTAGCAGCTCAGGACCGCTCAAAAGGATGTGCCATAGTCGGCAGTAGGAGAGTTGTTGTCGTTGCATAAGAATCGTGGAAGCGAGTTCCACAGTCTAGGACCTGCAGAGTAAAAGCTTCTGTCGCCAATGGTCTTTAAGCGGAGGAATGGGACAGCTAATTTATTGTCCACATAGGACCTGAGGGCGCGAACAGGCTGAAACTGGTGGAGCAGTTCAGCTAGGTACGAAGGAGCCAAGCTGTGGCGGGCCTTGTGGGTCAGCGTAAGAACTTTGCTCTGTATCCTTTGCTCAACCGGCAACCATCCTAGCTCTTTCAGCAGAGGTGACACGTGCTCAAACCGCTGGGAATTGAAGGCTAGCCTTGCAGCCATATTTATTGTCCGCTGTAGTGGCATAATAGCTTTCTTTAGCAGCCCAGCCAAAAGCCAATTACAATAATCAAGCCGAGACTAAAGAGCTAGTTAAATTTTTTACAAGCCACTGTGGGAGACAGCTCCTAATCTTGTATAGGGATCGGATGTGATGGCTAGCTGTAGAGGCAGTCTTCTGAATGAAGCTTTTGAAATTGAAGCAGCTGTCGAACACTACACCTAAATTTCGTATACACACACACACACACATATATATATATATAATGTACTTGATAAAGCGATATATATATATAATTAATAATAATAATATATATACTAATTCACTTTATAAAGTGCTCAGAGATATATACATACCCACTTGTTAAAAGTTGTTGAACTTAGTTTTGTATTATAGCCTGCAGAGCAAATGCATCTGCCATCAGCAGTCTTTTAATGAAAGAATACAGTAATTTATTGGTCCCGAGGGCCTCTGTAGTCTGCTGTAGCAGTTCAGCCAGATATGAGGGAGCTAAGCCACGTGACTCGTGCCTCGAAGGTGAGAGTGACCATAGGGCCTTCTATTCGGTCGTCAGCCGCCTCAGCTCCTCCAGCAGCGTGAATTCACGGCTGCATTTCTCAGATTTTAAGATCAATCTAGTGGCCATATTGCAAATTTCTGTATATGCCCCATGGCACTCTCTAGTAGTTTCAGCTAAAAGAAGTTTTATGCATAATTTTGAGTCACGATTAAAGGGGTGAGTCAGTGAGCAAAGTTTAAGTCGAGGCTCGACCGGTTATGGCGAGGTGCATGATGGACCTAGCTCTCAGAGCTCCAGGCACTGTACATGCAATAGGATTTGGTTTTAAAGAAGCAGCAGGAAGCAGATGGAAGAAGTTGGTGCTGCATCCTCCCTCTATAAATTTTGCATAAGCCTCCCACGTGTCTCCTTTCGAAGTGTGCTGCACAGTCAAAGGGATGAACATGTTTTACTGGCTTACTGTGCGTTAATCTATTTGCCAGAATGTCATTTTGGTGGAAGGGGATTGTCTACTAGTGTCCAGTGTGCTTACCAGTGCTTTGGTAAATGTGTTGCTTAGCAATTGCTCACATTTTGTGGGTCAACTAAAACATTAATGCTGAATAGTTATTATTATACTAAATATATGTAAATTAACTTGTATAGTGCCCTAAGAGAACGTAATCGCCATTCATGCACTTCACATATGCGACAGGGCTCGAGCCCGCGACCTTGATCATCAAATACATTCACCTCGACGTTAAAGGCGAGCACCTTAGCCGCCGGGCTAAACTTATGCATGTATTCAATTGAGGAAGTAAATAATAATAATAATAATAATAATAATGCACTTGATAGTAAGTTAAGTTCTTAATAAAGCGCCCTCAGAGAACCCTATCTCTTTCTAGCTTTACATTTGCTGCAAAGGGAAATGCAATTGAATGGTGAGTAATCTCATGCTTGATAAACAAACAACATGAATAACATGGTTAGTGAAGCAGTTATCAGACCGTCTGGAATGTGTTATGCTCGGATTAGTGTCGAGCTCTGTGTCGGCTCCTCTTTGTAGAAGCGTTTGAAATGCCGCAGTCGTGGAGATTGGCACGCTTGCTTGCCTATGTCTGTCGAGTGCATGTGCCTGCTTTTCCTTGCTTTAGTAGTCTTACTCGTACGTAATCGTGATGCATCGCCTTGTATGCTATACGTGTGATTATAGTCAGTCGTCGCGCAATCGTTCGCTCGTCCTTCCTGTCTTTAGGAAGAGTTTGCGGATTGCATGTGCACGTTGACACACGCTTTTGGGAATAACGAGGCCGCCGTCATGTACCTCACTGCGTACCTCGACACTCAGTGCCGCGAGTGGATGACCATTGACAAGTGGCGCGTCGACAAGTTCATGATGGTACGTTCTCTTTTCTTCTTATCGTGGAGTGTGCCAGCTAAGCAACGCTCGCGGATGGCAAGTTTTCTCTTCTGATTTCGAGCAGCCGGCTGAAGGTGCCCAGCGCAGAGTTCTTGTGGGGGTGGGCGAGGGCAGATGCTCGATGCACGAGCGTTGGCACGGTTTTCAGAGAGAACTTAACTGTTATTTCTAGGCACTTTACACATGCTGTGAAGGAAGAAGCGTCACATCGTTTGTGCTCCTTACGCCTCTCACCTCTCACCTCTCTGTGTCTGCTCTCTTCACGATTTTCATGCTAAGAAGCGGGTCGCCGGGTCCCCGGTGTCGCGTGACCTTGGTAGGACTGGGGGGGGGGGCAGCCACCGTTCGAGGTGAAATATCGTCGCTTGCCGTTCACTGGTCACGCGAGCTCATAGGGTCTTCGCACCGTTGGTGACGCGGCGGCGGCGCCAACTGGCTCGGCCGGCGCTTCTCGCTCGGCCACTTTTTTTCGGTCAGACTTAACCTGCGCGCGCATCATTTCCCAGCTCTTCCGGAGGATGCTGCGCCAAGGTCTCGAGCTGTTAAAGAGCAATAGCTGGGACTCGAGCCTGACTGGCGTCGTCCTCGGCGTGCTGAGCGACAAAGTCATCTGCGACAGCTCGACGCCGGCACCCGAAGGCATTCGTTACCACCTCGCCGACATCTACCTGGACGAGCTGAGCAGGGTCGGCGGCCTCGAGGTCAGGCGCTGCGACGCTGCGGCACTGGACAGCTGCAAGAGCGGCTAGATTTTTTTAGGCGCCGCTATGCCGCCGCTGCCACTGTAGCGCTCTTTCTTCGCTTTCGCAATTGTTTCGTCGCTCTTGTCTCTTGCGGCCCTGTAGCTGTCAGCTGACCAGACGCTGGCATTCCTGGAGCCGTGGATCAGCGCCTCGAGCCGGACTAGAAACAAAGCTTATCTGAATCACGTTGTCAAGAGCATATTTGGCCAGCTGATTCTCGCGTCCTCTGTCGGCCTTGAGGATAGCACTGCTGATGAGGCCTCCGACGAAGAAGCAGCAGCAGCAGGGAGTGGCGGAAAGACGCCACAGATCTCGCAGCTGCAGGTGGGATAGCGCTGCCGAGTCGAGCGCCCTCTCTTGGGAAGCGCACCTGCGTGACACACTCGTGAATGTAAAGCCTAGCGCTTGAAGGAAAGCACTCGGGGTGTTAAAAAAAGTGCTGCCCGCTGCCGTAGACGAGTGCTGGATGGGAAAGAAAGAAAGAAAGAACACGGTCTGGCGTGTCTGTGTGCGTGTTCGTAGTTGGTGATAGCTCGCAGTCAGGATATTGACTATTTATTTCACCACCGTAGGAGAAGAAGGAAAGGCCGGCGGTGAAGGCGCTTAGCTCTCCCCCCGGAGCTTCGGGAGGGAGGGAATCGGCCTTTGCCTGCCACGACAAGCCGGATGTCGGTTCGGGCATGTCTGACCTGTACCGGGATTGACCTCACGGCTGGAGGCATGGAATTGGGTAGCCTGCAGTTGCTACAAGGAAGGAAAGAACTCAACCCGGAGCTGTTCGGCTGAAGGAGGGGGTGGTGATGGTGGGAGGTGATGGTCTTGAGGGGGAGCTAGCATCCTAACTAGTCAGGCTGCTAGCAGCCCTCGCATAGCACTATAGTTAGTGATCACGAAGTGCCATGATGCAATCAAAGGGCGCTGAAAAGAAAAGCAGCGTCGTGACGTTAGCAGCGATCAGTTTGTTGCTCAGAGTTGCATAGAGTTTCTCGTTTGGTGTTTGAATTTTTTATACTTTCCTTCGTTTTTTATGCTGTTCGCATGGCATTGCTAATGTCGGCAACCGTTCGGTGCCTATTGCAATGGGATACCTATGGGAGCTGCTTGCCCTCAAACGCGATCGTCCAATCGCCAAGCCCGTGGCATCGTGTGCCACTCGGAAGAGGCGCGTACCCAAGCCGACCTTGAAGGTGTCTTCAGGGAGCTAGCCTACGGCTCATGGTCGGGCAAACAACTCCACAAAGCAAAGTAGCCCTATCGACCCGAAATGCTGCCTCAAATTGTCAATCCTCTTAACACACCTTTATGGATCCGAAGGGTGCCTGTGCCTAGCCAACAAGTTATGATGAGACCTGACCCATGCGACGTAGATTTATATATAGATCACAGGAACTGCCACGAACAGAACTCGCCGTGCTCGAATGCCAGCGAAGATGCTTGAGGAGAGCAAAAGGCTGATCGGTTACAACTCTCTTTGCTTGTTTGCTAGTTGGACCACCCAGTTCTAAAGGGTCTTCAGAGTCCTGACAAATTGTGCTAGGCCGAATTTTGCAGGGGAATAAAAAGTAGTTGGCATGTAGCCCACTGAAGTTTCCTCTTTGAAAATAGTGATATCGATTAGCCTCTCTTGGGAACGTGCCAAGTTTTATGAAGGTTTTTTTTGTCCGCACTAATTGTCCGTACGAATTGCCCGTGCGTGGTGCAGTTATGATTGCTCTACTCCGTAATCATATGGCGTGCTTTCTTTTCCGTCTTGGGAGGAGAGGTGTCTAGTTATCTTAGGGCACCGCGTGAAAAAGAAGAGAAACTCGACGGCACAGAAAATGCAGTGAATTTGATGACTCCGTTATGAGTAATGCCCTCGACCAAGTTTGAGGGACTTAGTATGGCATGAGCCTGGTAGGGTGTGTCGTGTGATCCTGGCTTTTTCACCCCCACCTGCTTCTGGATACTGTGTATGTCATGCTATGATGCCTTGCCGAGTTTACCGTCTTTCAAAAAAAAGGTTCGCCCGGATCTTCTGGTATTGAGGGTTACTATATTTGCTTATGAACTTTCTTACAGGTTGACTATGGAGAGCTGTCAAGACGACTGTTCTTGGAAGCAAGCGGGGTTCATTGTCTTGTGCGCAATCGTACACCATTGTACGATCTGGTGAAGAAGTAAGTTATTGTGCAGAGAAGATTGCTTTGTGACTTTCTACTAGTTGGGCAAATTATCTGGTCTACAATCCAGCAGCAGCAGCATCATCGAACTGCTGTTGGTCACTTTATTTAGCATGGAAGCTAGCGTAATTGTACAGTTGATGCAGTGGCATCTGCCTTGTAGAGTGTTGTACTCCTAGCTCTTGCCACTGAGAATTGGCTCCTTAATTTTGGACAAGGTTACGAAGCCTAAGGATCTTACTTAGTAATAGAGGGATTTTCTGCAAGAGAATCGCCGTAGCCTGATACAGAAGTCGGAGTGGCACAAATGGATTGCTCAAACCTCTTGCAATCTAGAAATTTTTCAATGTGATCTACAATCATCTAAGAACAATCATTTATAGCTGCCATGTTGATGGGCACTGTATGGAGATGGCTAATATGGTCAGCTTACCTAACAGTATATCGACCACAAGGGAATCGACTACATGGCAGATTAGCTGGCTCAAAATTGACGAAAGAGGAGCACTAAAGATATAGCCTCAGACGGTTGATATGTACCTCACCCTAATGTTAGCGTGCATATTAAGTGTGCGTGCTTGCGCGTGTGCGTGAGAGTCGTGTGCGCGTGAGAGTGAGAAGAAAAAAAGAAAGAGTAAGAGAGAGAGAGAGAGAGGAGAGAGAGAGGTAAGTCCATTTGCCAGAGTGGCATTCTAGCTAGATGGCGAGGTCGGTACGATGGATGCTGGTCTCACACTAAGTCTAAGGCTGTGCACTACTAGCCTCACTTCATCATGCCAGCTTCAGCAGACTGTGCAGGTAGCTAGCTTTCCCGTGACTGCTACTCGTTCTTACGGCTGCATTCTTTGGGTGAGGGATCTTCTATGGATGAAGCTGCAACCTAGCCCATAAATGCATTAGGAAGTGGCCAAACCTGGTTAGCAATGGCCTTGGCTGGTAACTGGTGTTTTTTTCGTGAGAGCCTGGTGCGTGTGAGAACGGCACGAGTGCATGCTAATGGGGTGGCATCGGGTCCAAATCTCATCGATAAGAATCCTTTATAGTGAGTTTTTTTTATTCATATTTTCGTATATTTGGTCATGTGAGGTCTTTTTTTACACTATTGTTCCCCGTACACCAGTCGCAGATGATAAAACAGCACAGACTGGGCGTCCTGAGTAAAGGGAACCACACTAATGTAGATGAGTTGTCACACATTTGTGAGATCGTGTCTAGACTACAGCTATTTCCTTTATTCAGGATTTCCGGCCAGTCTTTTTAATCGGTGTCACTGTTCTAATACTCGGTGTGTGTTGTCAACTGCGTAGCTGCCACATCGTACCACTTCTGTCTGAACTTAGTCTCCCAATCAAGCCTCGAATCGACTTCACGATCCTCTTCGTAGGACTGTAGCTTGCTTCGCTCTCTTTCATTAGCCTACCTATCCGACCTGCATGCTCTCTCCACATGTGCTCTAGCACCTCCTGCTCAGCTTTCAGTCATCTAGCCGTCCCTTGCACTAGATAGAAAGCTTTTGATGAGCAGGCAGGCATTCAGCTTGTACTCATCGAAAATAAATGTGCACTCCCTTCATGCTGTGGTCACAACCTGCAGAGACCTTGCATCATTCAAGTGTCAGCTCAAGACACATCTGTTCAAGTCATTGTGAATGATTCAGTACATGTTACTAGCCAGAGGTTCCACTAACCCTGTGGCCCCGAGTGTCTTCTGGTGTGCTTCAGCATTCTGGCCTAAGCACAATGCCGTGCGTTTCACTAACCCTTGGTTATTGATTCTTCTGTAGTGAGTTGAAAAGCGCCTGGATACAGATTGGGCTCTCTTAGGGTTAATAATAATAATAATAATAATAATAATAGTAATAATAATAATGCACTTGATAAAGCGCCAGCAGAGAACTCAACCTCTTTCTAGGCGCTTTACGTTTGCCGGTTGATGGTGTATGAAGCCAGTAAACATTAAGCTACCAAGACTTTCAAGATCACATTTTACCATTTCATACGCACTCCGCCAATGCAAGAATCGCAAGCAGAAGCTTGGGGTTCTATACAAGCATCCTGTTTTATTGTTATTATTATCATCATCACATCATTATTGTAATTGTTATTGTCACTATACTGCTGCGACAACCGGTCTTGCTGCAGCGATTTAAATCCCCATCTTTCGTACGCGGCCGCCTCGTGTGCTTCCGAGCTGGCATACATGATGCATCATGGATGGTTGCGTTGAACCAGCTGCTGCAGCAAGCCTCACTCTCGGGCGGGTTTGTTTTCTCGCAAGCGGCTGCACAGCCCAGACGGTTGTGCATGCTCGATTGGTGCTCTGTCTAAGCTCGCGGTGAAGCGATCTTTTCAGGCTCGTGGAATCTATTATTATTTTTTACTTTGCTGTTCAACCAGATTCAAGGTGCTGTCTGAGGGCACCTTTCCATGCGAGGAAGAAGTGACGAGTGGCAGCGATCAGGAGCTGACCGAGGCCGATTTCAATGCCGCCATCAGGCGCCTCGGCAAGCTCGAGAATGCGGTGTCGCAAAGCTACGGGAAAGCGCTGAAAGCGCGAGGTAGTTCGGCTGAGGCAGCAGTAGCATCGCCCGCTCGCCGTCGGCTTGCACCTGCATGCCACCAGCACGTGCTTCCACTTGCCAGGCGTCCGCCGTAGCAGCAGCCGCCGCCGCTGCTAATGGAGTTGCATCTCGACCGAGCTTTGCGAGGGCAGTTTTGTGCCCGACTTGGCGCAGAGGAGCGCAGCGGCCGCTAGCTAGCTCTCGCCTCGTCCGGCTGCCGCTGTTGCTCCGCGCGAGCACGTGCGCATGCGCACTAGGCCTCCTCAGCAGTGCAGAGGATTTTCTTTTCGTCGTCTTGTAGAGTTGTCGAAGAAGAAGAATCGGAAGCGCCCCCTTCCGGAAGCTGGCGGCGACTCGTCGACGGACGAGCAAGCCGCGGGTGATGGCGGCAGACAGGAAGCCGAGCAGTCTGCCGGAAGCACGAGGAAGGAGGCGGCGAAGAAGAAAAAGAATGCAAAGCGCCGACGCCCCGAAACCGCCGACAGTGCGAAGAAGCCGGCTGGGGACGGCGGGCGGCCGGCAAAGGAAGGGCAGGGAAGCGTCAGCAATGGAGCACTCGGTGGGCATGCCGGCGACGAATGCCTGCCATCCCCTGCCGGCTCTGACATGCAGCCCATCGACAGCGCGAGCGAGCAGGGCTGCGGTGGCTGCACAGCCGCCGATCCCGTCGTCGCCGCCGCGGCTGCTTCCGGTAGCAGCGCTGCGGAGCAGCATTCTTCAAGCGAAGGTGCTGCCACGGCAGAGGCCGCTGGAGATACGCCGAGTGCTGAGGCGTCTAATTCGATGCCGACAGTCGGCACCGTCGTTGGGAGACGGAAGAAAGGAAGTAAAGTCGGCAAGGGGAAGTCAAGTGGCTCTGCCCTCGGCGAAAATGGCAGTGACCTCGAGGATGGCGGTGACGTAGAGATATGGATTCCTAACAAACGCTATAAAGGGCCTCTGAAAGAAGCCTTCGCTGAAGCCCAAAAGAAAGCAGCCACTCCAAGTAAGCTGATTAATGTGTGCATGTAACACATAGGCTGACATGAATTGCGTGCTCACATGCCAACTTAAAAAAAAAGAACTAGAATTGTATAAAAGTTTGTTTTTATTCAAGTCTAGGCAGGCATCTCAGATGCCAGAATTGTGACGAGATTTAAAAAAGGTTTCGTTGAGAAGGTCAACTTGTACCTTCATTTAGCACACCGTGATTCAAGATCTAGGAAACGTTTGAGATGCATGATGCTTAGTGTGTGCTGTAAATCTCGCGTCGAAGTAATCTGACTGTGCAACGAAATAGCAAGGCTCGATATTTGTCAGGAACTGTAGTTGCTCCGGAAACTGCCAAGCAGGTTCACTCCGCGTGTTTCTATGCACTTGGTAAGAAAACTAAAGAGGTTGTGTGCTCGAATTGATACTGACGTTGCTAAGTCATTCGGAACTGTCATATTCAAGTAAAGTTCTATTGGCCATGTTGTTTTTACTTTTCGGACCATTACTGTGCACACATACACTCACATCCACACATACACCCACACTGCATTCACACTCCCTGTGCTTGTCACCCATAACCACGTTGTTCTTGTTGTTTATTGAGCATGCTATCACTAAACATTCGATCGTGCTTCCTTTGCAGCAAATGTAAAGCGCCTAGAAAGAGATTGAATTCTCTGGGGGCACTTTATCAAGTGTATTATTATTGTTATTATTATTACTCACACAAGCACACACACACACGTAGCACCGTGTGTGAAGTGGTCATAAGTTTTGTTGCACATAAGATTGACGATTTGTGGCACATTTTTGCAAACCTCAAGGTAAATGTGTTCGTCAAAATTTCAACTTGGCTGTATAGAACTACTTCTCACCGAGGAGAAACCAGAAAAGAATGACTATTTTGCCATGTGAGTTATGCAGGTACCGGTTCTTATAACATCCTCACGGCAGGCAATGTTCTGGATCAGTTATTGGCTTATTGAGGCACACAAGAATGTGGAGATCAAGTAGAGTACAGTGCTCCATGTTAATAATGATAAAAATAATAATAAAAATAATGCACTTGATATAGCGCCCTCAGAGAACTCAATCTCTTTCTAGGCGCTTTACATTTGCTGCAAAGGGAAACACGATTGAATGGTGAGTAATATCATGCTTGATAAACAACATGAATAACATGGTTAGGGTGACATGCACAGGGTCAGCATGCAAATGTGGTTAGTGGCAGCATGCACAGTGTCAGCACGAATAAGCACATAAAGGACGAATCACAGGGACCCACTAAATGCTGTCCTAAATAGGTGTTTTTAAATTCTTTTTAAATGTGCTCAGGTCAGGGGTTGTTCTGACGCAGGTCGGGAGGGAGTTCCAGGCTATGTTGGCTGGGTTTGAAACTGATGCCGTTCTCCGGCTACCAGAAACAGTACTCCTGGTTTCATTTTTGGTGTGCATGTTTTCATGTAATCTTTTAGGTCGAATTAGGCTACATTTCTCTGATTTTCCTAGGCGAAGGTTCTATAACATGCTCACTTTTGGTTGTTGTTTTAGAACAAGTTCTCCATTGATGTTGCCCATTTATTGGGTGTGTTTACTTCCTTTTTCGCCAACATTTCTTGAAATCTCAATACTGGATGTTTCAATACTTATAGCTGCTGTGTGCGCGTGCACGCCTGTGTGCGTATACTTGCATGCAGTGCTGACCCGAAAATCAACTCACCTTGCAACCCAGATTTGAAATGTTGCTGAATCTTACAAAATTAAGGACAGGAAATACTATCGCAAAATAAGATTGTTATGAGGAAGCAATAAATGTACCAAATTGTGCATGCTGCCACTTTGGTTAGCCTTCTAGGTGCAAAAACATTCAAAATTAAATTGTTCTGCTGTTTCAGGTGAGTTCGTTACTAGTTGGGATTTTCGAAGGGTAGCTTTTGGTAGCACAATCAGAGCACAGGGAAATAAGAATTTTCTGTTGTGTCAGGTATACCATGTAGAAAATACACCACAGCAAATATGTCTGGCACTATTTAGGGAATGTTCAATGCTGGAGGCATCTGTTTTTGTGCAATACAGGCGTAGGTCAGAAATTACCCCTTTTGCAGTGTATGGAGCAACTTCCGGCTCCCGACATTTTGAAAGGATATTATTTATGTAGCAATGTGTATGCAGTACAACATTAGATTTTCTGGATGTACCAAGTATTGGAATGTAGTGTATCTCCGTCTGTAATTCTGCAAAGCGACGAGGACCAAGTGGTATTAGCTGGACTTTTCTATAGCGCCCTCAGAGCCCAAGCAGCTTTTGCATACAGTAGCTAACAGACTTCATCGCACACAAGAAAGAGAAAGTGGGAAGCATAGCGCTGAGTCAGGAGAGCAGTTGAGGTAGTGATTAGCATGGAAGTAGCAGCTCAGGACGGCTGGAGAGGATGTGCCACAGTCGGCAGCATGATAGTAGATGTCGTTACGTAAGAATTGTAAAAGTGAATTCCACTTAGTCTAGGTTGGACCTGCAGAGAGAGCAAAAGCTTGACTGCCGTCAACGGTGTTTAAGCGTACAGAGATGGGAGCAGATACTTTGTTGTCCATTGAGACTTAAGGGCACGAGGAGGCTGAAACACTAGTGCAGCTAGGTGTGAAGGAGTTAAGCCTTAGCTGGGACTTTGTGGGTCAGAGTAGGAATTTTGCTTTGTATTCGTTGATCGACTGGGATGGATCATTGCAATCCCTTCAGCAAAGTAGACACGTGGCAGAACCTCTTGGATTTATTGTGTAGCCTTCTAGCCATATACATTATCAGCTGCATATCGGTGACCTTTTTGGCATGTCTTCTAAAAATGTTCTGATTACTGTGATGGGTATTTTGCAGCAATAATCATTGCTTTATAATAATAATACATTGGTATAGCACCCTCAGAGAACTCAAATCTCTGTCTAGGCACTTTATATATGCTGTAAATGTAGCATGTCAATATGGTTAGTGGCAACAAGCACTCACAAGTGTCAGAACTCATAAGCACACTAAGGCAATTCACAAGGACCCAGCAAGTGCTGTTATGAACAGGTGCATCTTTAGCTTTTGTTTCAATGTCAGTCGTGACGTCAGTCGGAACTGAGTTCCGGCTTTGGGAGCATACGAACTACATGCACGGTCGCCAAAGGATTTGTGGTTGGTTTAAGGCACAGCTAAGCGATTTGAGTCAGAACATTGGGGGATACGATGCCTAGCCTGGTTGGGGAGTAGTTCTGATAGGTAGGCTAGAGCCAAGGAATGAAGAGACCTAAGAGTGAGTGACAAAACCATGAAGTCGATATGCTGCTTGATTGGTAGCCAATGCAGGCTGGTGAGATGTGGTTCAATGTGGCAACTGAAGAATCTTGCACTAACTGTAAGGACCCAATTGGTTATGCCGGAAAACCGCATAGTGAGTTACAGAAGTCGAAATAGGATCTCACAATTACATGGACCATTGCGGATGTGACATCTCTGTAAAAACAGGCCCTAATTTTAGCAATGCTACTTAGCTGAACGTAGGCAGACTTGACTGAGAAGCTGATGTGGTCGTGTAGTGAAAGGTCATGTTGAAACAGAACAGCTAGACTTCATGCAGATCCTACAAAAGATTTGCTAGAAGAGACGATTTTTAGGGATAGGTTTTTCAATTTCTGAGTTGCTCTTGGTTTGCTCATATCTAGTAACTTGGTTTTATAGTCACTCGATTTGAGAAAGTTTGCTGCCATCCAAGTGCGAATGACTGCAATACATGCAGGAAGGCAGTTGAGAGAGTTTGATGTGCCCGGAGGTATAAAAACATTGATACAGTTGTGTGTTATCTACAATGGACATGGGAGCCCACTTTAGAGGCTCCTCTGATGACTGTTACCCGTTGACATCAATGCTCTGGAGTCATCCACTGAGATAGGTCCTAAACCATTGAAGTGCAGTGCCAGTGATGCCCGGGCACGATAAGAGGCACTCAAGAATGACTACGTGGTGATCAATAGCAGCAATTATTGCCGAAAGACTTACCCAAGTCTGTATTCCTGATGAGGTCGTTGTACATTCTCGGCAGTGCAGACTCTGGAGCGATTAGTTCCAAAACTTTATTAGAAAATGTTAGTTTTGAAGTTTTAATTGTAAAGTTTAACTGTTTTGCCTCTGCTCGTTGAAGTGTCTGACAGGAACTGCAGTTGGGAGGCTGGGTGGAATTTGCTATATAAGTTCTCCCGGTGTGTGTGTGTGTGTGTGTGTGTGTGTGTGTGTGTGTGTGTGTGTCCAGTGAGGATCTTAGTGAGGGAAATTACTCCAGTCGATATGTGTCCTTGGGTATAAATAAACTTGTCTATCATCATGCTGGCAAAGAAGCTAGAGAAGCAATCTGCTAGATCGCAACAAGGATCGCTTGGTAAGGTACATGAGCAGTTATTGAGATGTTTGGTCGACAGCAGCATTTTTGGAATATATGTGATTTGTTTTTTCGATGTTTTTATAGAAGCAAGACTTAGCCTTAGCTAAGATATGTTGGTATGATTTACTATAGTCCTCGAATTCCAGTCTTGTGACAGTAAGTCCTGATCGAGGGTTTTCGATTTCCGACGGGCGACTCCTGACACGATTGCATTTGAGGTTCACGTAAACCTAGTTACCCCAAGTGTAGATTCTCTAATTGGATGTCACTTCGTGGATGTCACTCCACAGACAAAATTGTCCTGTCTTGGGAATCAGTGTCCCTAACCGCATTGTACATGGTTTTTTTTAAAGGATTTTAACCCTTTTCCGACCCGTAAGTGTTCGATTCTGATCATAAGTTCCGGACCTTAATTTGAATGAGGATATTTTTTAAGAGCTGATGTGTGCGTACCATAAAAAGGGTGGCTATTTTGGCAGCGTACAGTAGTAGTTTTGTCTTCCAGTTGCATCAAGCCTGGAGATTTTTAACGGCCAGCATTTTAGCTGATTTATTGGGGGCATTTACCTTTCGACAGGTCAGCTAAGGCTTAGGATTTCATTCCCACTTGTTGATTTAGGAAAGATGCAATGAGCATGCAGACACAGGCTGAGGAGTTAATAAAGTCATACCCCCCCCCCCCAGAATCGACGTTTGCTATAATATTAATAGTGTTAATACATCTGTATAGCACCCTCAGAGAACTTATTCTCTTTCTAGGCACCTTATAGATGCTGTAAAGGAAGCATGATCAAATGATTTTTAGAAACATGTACAATGTCAACAAGTATAATATGGTTAATGGTAACATGCACAGTGTCAGCATGCATAAGCACGCAACGGACAAATCACAAGCACTCACAAATGCCGTGAGAGGCAGATACGTTTTAGCTTATTTGTAAATAAATGTCAGTCGGGAGTTCCACGCTTTAGGAACATACGAACCTAAGGCACTGTCTCCAAAGGATTTAAAGTTGATTGCCCCTTGATCTTAGGGGCAAGGTGCTCGCTCTTCACGGCCCAGGTCGTAGGTTCGGGTCGTGCAGTGGGCGATCCTTGATTGCCCACTGCAAGCGGTGGTGAAAGCCGGTAAGGCTCTTCTGTCGATGCACAGATGAGGCTGTTAAATCAGCTAATATATTGTTCCTTTATTTTTTGAGGCACAGCTAAACGATTCGAGTAAGTAAGATAACACGACTACTATTGCAAATGCTAATAAGTAAACAATTTCTGAAGCCAACACTTAAGTGAATCTACGATCTGTTGTATGTCTACCGAAGGAGAAACAGGAAAAATAAGGTTGTTAACTCTAAATAGGTAACACAAGACCATGAATTAAACACTATCAACGAAATCGGGGATCTTCTCGATGTCATCTCCATGTCGATGCATGCTGGTGTATGGGGATAAAAGAGATGTAATCCCCTGTAGCAGCCATGTTTCAAGGTTGGTGCTATTTGCCGGTCACTGGAAGCAATACCCCAAAATCACTTCCGATTTTTGCATTTTGGGCACAGCAAATGTTTTGCAGGCAAATGCTAGTGACTGTCCAGTTTCTGCTGCTGCTGATTTCACTAGCATACAGGGTCGAGACCATACATATATATGTTCACCTTTTGTATATGGCTTGTTAGTGTGCATGTGCACTCACAGGCTTTTGCCCTGTTTGCAAATGCTGCGGGTGTAAAGCTAAAATGCTAGCAATATACCTGCAAAAAGCGATTTTATATATAAATATATGGCTACTCTTTAGAAAATGGCACATCCGACCTAGAACTGAGTCACAAAAAGAAGTTTGCTGCCTTTGTGGACAGTACAGAAGCTGCAGCCACTGCAGCGGCTAGCAGCACTTTCTTCCGGCGAGCAGCCTCAAAAGTGCAGTCCAAGGAGAATACAAAAAAGAACGGAAAGGTAGCTGCGCGCAGGCGTGCATGCCTTGCTTGGCCGACCACCAAATTATCACAGAATCTGGCCGTTTTTTTTTTATATACATCTATGCTGAACACGGGCACATGCTGCTTCCAGCTCCGTCCTCATACTTGGGTTGTGCGGCTAAGTGTGCAACAAAGTTGTCGTGTGTGTGTTTCATGCGCGACTGGTCGTTATTGCAGAAGTCTGTTGGAGAGTCAGCGCTGACCGGCAAGGCTAGTGGCAGCAAAAATTCGAAGGCTGGAAAGAGGGTGAGCTTCGGTTCATCGTCTGCCATCGGTAGGTCTGCAAGGACACCGCGAGTGATCTTTACCATAGTGCGAATGAGAGCTCACTAACGTGCTTGGCTGTGCATGGTGCAGATGTCAGCTTGTAGCGTCAGCTGCAGTCCGCTAATTGGCAGGTGTCCAAGTGCAAAATGACAAATGCTACCGAATGAGCCGTAGCTTGAACTTTCTTTCTAGAATACCGTGCATGTGGTAAATGCGCCACTAATAAATTGACAGCCACCTTCAGCTTAAATGCCATTAGTATTTTGTAAAGCTACCTTAGTAGACGGGTTTAAATGATCGGATGCCAGCAAAAGAACAGAACTACGTCTGATAGCACTGGTAGGCATGTTTGCAGATGGGAATGCAGTAATCTACCAATCACCAGCAGTCTGTGCCGATGTGGGTTGGTGGTGGTAACAGTAGTTAACAAGTACCTCTTGAGGCCGGAGGAGAATGTACTCTCGGTCATGGTGACACGATTAGCTGATGACCGGGATGGTCGATTTAACAGAAGATATTGCAAATCGATTGTGGGCCGCTGGGTCTTAGCCCATTTGTAACTTGCTCAGACTGAATGGCCGCTGGGTCGTGGATGGGAGTCGTGGAGTGGAGTTACTCCATATGGCAGGCAGCGTGTGGATGCTGCTTGGACTCGTCTGCTACTATATAAAGGAGGTCGTCGAATCGCCCGATCGAGCTCGGCAGACATCTCTCTGCCACCGATGTTGTAATCCTACAGAGAGGGGCTGCCTAGCAACCTGAGGTCTATGCCATTACAAGCTAGTGCAATTTTCATCTCGTTAATCCTTACGTTTGAGAGTGAAATTTTGCTTGCTCGGAGCCCTGAGAAGACAACGGCTTTACTCGATTGCAGCCAGCTTGGTGGCAGTTGGTGAGCCTGTGATGGTATCGGTATAGCTTTCGTAGAGCTGCAGCTGAATGCCATTTTTTCCTTCGTGGGTCATCCTGATGGCGCACAAGCCAGACGCAGTCACTTGAATAGCACCGGTCTAGTGCAAGTCACCTGCATTATGCTGAAATCACAATTGCATACTACACGGCACCACATTTCGGGTGTATGAATAAAATTTCCATAGCATACAAACAGCATTCAGGATAAAAGGGACTGAAAAGTTCTGGCCCTCAGCTCAAAGCGTTCTTTGATCTGTGTGGCCAAACACTGACTGCATGAAGTTCAAATTATGATTGCGCCTTACACTGCACTTTGTATTGTGTCTTATATTCACGCATCTGACTACTGACACTACTGACGGCATTTCAAAGAATGCTAAAACCCAGCTGTTCCTCATTGCACTTGCTCTGTCTGGGTTTTACGTTATTTGGCTGCACATGCTTAAGTTGTGCCGTAAATCACTAGCTGATTTACTTGCTTACTTTCTAGTGTATCTATTCAGTCGCAAAACATCCTTGCAGTATGGCCGTCACTACAGTTGCTGTAAATTTGTTCGGGTAATTAGATGGTTTTCTACGACCCCAGGCATACTCAAGTATTGCTAAGCATGCCTAAACATTTATTGACAACCCAAAAACAAACATGCTACTGGTGTAGGCACATTTATAGCGCATCACCATCCCAACACGCACAAAGATTTATTACCTCAATTGTCTGGCCAGGAATAGAGCTACATTTTACTGAACAGGTCGGCTATGGGTGTAGGCCGAACACCCGGCCTCAGCCGCCTGTCGATATTGCTTCACCATTGTAGTTTTTATTGTGTTCAAATCAGGCTGAGCGGCTGCGCACTGGCATCAAGCGAGGTGCTAGCGTCCGAGTGATTTGTGTTGTACAAGTAAGGGAGAGGCATTTCCATCATGGTCGGTATGGCTTTTGTCAAGAGATTTGGTTTCTGCAGAGCATTGCAAGAATGGTTTGACTAATGGGTGTTGGGCCACACATTGATTGGCCAGCTGTTCCCTGCTGCTAGTTTGATTGACTGTTCGGGCAGCTGGTTCCCCGTTGTAGTTGTCGAGATCAGAAATGCCACCATCAATCAGTCAGCGTTGTCAGCTCTTGTCATGCCGGACTTCTTCATTTCGTTGCTTGATCAATCAGCCACCTGCCCCCCCCCCGATTAGTTTGTGTAGGTCCTGCATTGTTTGTCGGTCTATGGTTACCTGAATTAATCTCAGATGCCCACTTTGCTAGTGAGCCATACGAGCTGGCACAGGCCTGGACTAGGAAAGTGTTTTCATGTGCTCTGGTTTTCTCGATCCCACCAGACCGCGCCCGTAGTTGATATTGTAGCATGAGCCCTAACGTGAGAGCCCGTGTTCTTCTGATGCTTACTTCGTCTGCAGTTGGAGGCACGCAAACCAATGCTCAAAGCAATTAGTTTTTAAGACTCAACGTTGCTGAAGCTTTATAAAATCACATTAAATAGAATGTAGTAGATAAAGGATAATCAAGCAGTGCACGATACCACTGCCTAGAGGCTTTAGCTCCATGTCCATCGGCTTCCCTGAAAATGTGATCACATGTCACTCTCTAGTAATGCAGCTCCCACAGTAGTGCCTGGTAAGGCCATTTTGTGCTGATCAGCAGATGATCTTGTGTACCGTAATGAGTTTTTTGTGAAAAGAGAGAGGTATATGTGCAGCGATTGATGCCATTTTTTCAATGTTGTTATCTTTAGTATATGTGTGTAAGATGCCCTGCTAATGACCTGCATTTCTGCAAGTTCTGGAAGCTGTCTCTTCAGCTCTGGATGAAGATCAAAATAACGGGTTGTGTGTCACCTGACTTAGAATGATCTTTGCCGATGCTGTCTGGACTTTGACCCTTCAAATATAGTCCATCATGACTCATCTATTAACGGCAGTGTTGCGCAGTCTATGTAATTATTTGCTTTGAGCATTAGGTTGATGGGCACCTCGTGCCAGTGCGACTTTATATGTGGTCTTTCTAGTGAGTATTTATACTTTCACGAGATGCTTGTAATTAGCAACTAGATCTTGTGAGCCTAGCTACTGCCAAGCTAACAGCTAGATCTAATTAAGCAAATGATGGTGGCTGTGCCGGTGGCTTCAATGCTCTCCGCTGCAGCCCGGCGCATGCAACCGATCGGTATACTCGGCGAGCGCGCGATTACGCTGCTCGGTCGGAGGCAGACAAGCAACATGCCGATCGAGCCGCACAGCGGCATGGCCTGGAATTGGTTAAGAGACTTGATCTCTGAGAGCAGCCTGATCATCTCGTGATCCCCTTGTTCGAAGGAGCCAGTCACAATGTCTGACAAGGCCTTCTTCCAGAAACCCCTTGTCGCATCAATCCCTAGGGAGGGCGTTTCTCGCCAGGCCACCTGAGTGCGGCATAGGAGCTTCGAAGGACTGGAGGGGCAGGCGAGATACTGATCATGGCATCGACTGTCCCATATCGACGGACTACTGTTTCGGCAGCGGGCCACAACACTGCCCGAAGCGCAGGAGGCATTCTCGCTCTAACCTATCGAGCCTGCTTTGCTGCTGCCATGGGGCCAGCAGAATTTTTCTCTATTTCTGCGGCGTAGGAAAACATTCGTTCTTTACGTGGTCGCTCCGTCGGCGAAGACTGTGTTGCTGCCTCACAGGCACGCCCCGTTCCAAGGTCTCTCACCGTCTCCGCTCGGGGGCGCTCTGCATGTGGAGGCAGTCGGTCCAGTTGGATCAAACGCTACAGAGCGGGCAACTGGGATGGGTCTGGTCTGGAAAGCCTGGAGCAGACTAGTCTGGTTTGCGACGTGTGCTTTTTAGCAAGAGTGCAGTTCAGTCGCAGCCACGATGCGATCGATGAGTTGTCCACGAGGTCGGCAATTCGCCCTGTTGGCACGCTTGCGTGCGAGAGCTTGTTCTGTGGCAGTTGTCCGCACGAGCTGCTAGCGCTTGTGCTCTTTCGTTCGCAGCCTTTTATAGCATTTGTCGGCGTTGGACTTGATGCTTGCGATCGATTCTTCAGCGTCTCGTTTTGCATTCCAGGCGACACGGGTCTAAAGTTTTCGACGGAAGAGGTTTTTAAGCCGCACATATCGCCTTGTCAGGGCGTGATAAAGACGAGGTCCGTCACAGCGAAGGACAAAACTCGCGTTGCAGCAGCTTCGGCCGTGCCGGTGCGCCGACGCACGTGACTCGCACGTTGCCGAGCTGGCGGCGGCGTTCGTAGACCGCGGTTCGCCTCCGGCGAGGTGCAACGCAAGCGGCGAGCGAGCACAGGATGGCTCGTGCATGTTTATCTTTGGTGTGTGGTACGGTACCTGGGTCCTTTACCAGGCACTTTTTACGTATCACGTTCGTTACGTCTGCTACTTCATTGGCACGAGAGACCGATGTGCTGACGGTGGCCTGCTGCAGCCGATGCTGTACATGTTATTTTTGTATGTGCTCTCTACCGTTACCGGCTGTATTAAAGGAGTAGCAGCAGCAGCTAAACGATGGCACGCCCGGGCTGCTGCAGGTGCTGCTGTCTTGGTAGAGCGAAACCGCTGCTGTAATCTTCATTCGCCAAACACGTCGTCGTGCAAAAGCGTTCTTCGTTTACGGCTGACGATGACGGCGGCCGCCGTGCTATTGTTTGTGTCACGCGATTGCAGCTCGTCGCAAGTGACTGGCTCTCGATGCCGTTTACCCGACATCGCTAGTCTTTTTTTGAAGGTCGCAATAAAAATGGCAGCCACTTGTCCAAGCTGTCAGGAGTTGTAAGCCATCCTCCGATAAGCCTTTGTGGTAGGAGTTGACTTAGGATGAAAATAAATAATCAACAACATTATGATTCTTTTAGGACCCGTTGGGATTTAGCATTATTATTTATTTAGCATTATATCCAGGCCCGTGCCATCGCCGGTTGTGATTTAGCATTATTATTATTAATTATTTAGCAGCCGTCGAGGCTCCTAGCGACTTTCCAAAACTAGGCAACTTAGCTGCTAGCTTTGCTCTGTCCAACTAGGAGAGTGGCAAGCAGCTAATGACACGTAACCAATGCTAGTACTTTGGCTTTCCTTTTCGAAGATAATTTTATTCTCGTTCAATCTACAACCGCTTTCCCCCCTGGCGATTTGGTCGAGTCTTCGGTGCGATATGTGCTGTTGCAGTACATCGCAAATATTATTATATCAAATATCGCATTGAAAATATGGCATCGATATCGCACTGAAACCTCCGTCTGGGTCATTCTGCTTCCAGGGCTTTTCTAGATATTGCCCTCCTGCGTTAACTCGGCCGATGTAGTGTTGCAACTGCCAAGTTCTCCTGCGACACTGCTGCACCACTTGTCTCTTACCTGCAGTGGCTTCCCAGGGTGGAGGAGAGTGTATCGACTCAAGGACCCTTCACCCATTGTAGGCCTTTTATTTCTACCCTGTGATTTAGCCGGATTTTATTCCTTACTCATTGGGCCTCTCCTCTGAAGCCATCGGCTCATCCTCTGAATCTTGTCGATTAACTCTAACCTCTAACCAGTCAAGATTTTAGGAGACAGTGGCTGCAGCTCCTGCTTACCCAAAGCAAGAAACCAAAGGGACATTCCATTGACATTACTTAAAATCCACCTACGTCACGGGAATTGTCCTGTACGTGCTTTAAGCAACGGATATAGAGCAAATTTCTTACGCTGACCCACAAGGCACACCACGGCTTGGCTCCTTCGTACCTAACTGAACTGCTGCACCAGTTTCAGCCTGTTCGCGCCCTCAGGTCCTGTGTGGACAATAAATCAGCTGTCCTCCATTCCTCCGCTTAAAGACCGTTGGCGACAGAAGCTTTAGCTCTGCAGGTCCTAGACGGTGGAACTCGCTTCCACGATTCTTACGCAACGACATCTACTCTCCAACTGCCGACTATGGCACATCTTTTTCATCGGTCCTGAGCTGCTACTTCTATGCTACTCACTACCTCAACTGCTCTCCTAACTCTGCTATTCTTTGTGTAGAAGATAGACAGGATCAGGGAATCCATCCCTGCGATGACAACCTCCCCACTAGAATGCTGTTCCTCGGTTCCTGGCTGCACCTCAATGTCTGCATTTAAGCAGGTCACTAGTGATCTAGTCCTAAAGTTCGTATCTCAATTAAAGAAGACAACAAGTCCTCTGGACCCTATTCCCACTGTCCTGCTCCTACGTTGCATTGATCTGCTGCTGCCATGCATAACTAACATCATTAATATGTCAATTAGCCTCAGGTTATGTCCCAGCACCTTTCAAAAAAAGCTGTAGTCACTTCTTAAGAAAGCGACACTAGACTAAGAGAACTTGAGCAACTACCGCCCAGTCTCCCTTCTACCATTCCTATCAAAGGCACTGGAACGGGTCGTGGCGAACCAGCTTAACTCGTATATTGAAACTTCAAACCTTGCTAGTAAGTTCCAGTCTGATTTTAGAGCTAATCACTCCATAGAATCAGCATTGCTTAGGGTATACAACGAGCTACTTAGGAATGCAGACATGGGTAGAGTGTCTCTGCTTGTTTTGCTCGATCTTTCGGCAGCTTTTGACACCATCGATCACAAATTTCTTCTAGAGCGCCTCTCATCTCGCCTGGGCATCACTGGCACTGCTCTGCAGTGGTTCAGGTCCTATCTCAGTGGGAGACTCCAGAGTATTGACGTGAATGGACAAAGATCATCTGAAGTACCTCTGAAATATGGAGTACCTCAGGGCTCCGTGCTAGGTCCGGTTCTTTCCACGGTTTATACTCTCCCTCTTGCTGATGTTATTGCCAAGCACAATCTAGGCTTTCACTTCTATGCGGATGACTTCAAGGTTTTGTCGCTCACTTTTAGGTTCCTTCATTCTATGGCTCCAGCCTATCTCTCCGACATACTCCCCCATCAGGCCAAGCATCGTACCACCCACTTTTCGGAATCCAACAGTCTAGAAATACCTCGTACAAACCTCAAATCCTTTGGAGACCGTGCATTTAGTTCGTACGCTCCCAAAGCCTGAAACTCCCTCCCGACCTGCGTCAGAACATCCCCTGACCTGACCACATTTAAAAGGAACTTGAAAGCACACCTATTTAGGACAGCATTTAGTGGGTCCCTGTGAGTCGTCCGTCACGTGCCTATGCGTGCTGACACTGTGCATGCTGCCACTAACCACATTTGCATGCTGACCCTGTGCATGTCACCCCTAACCATGTTATTCATTTTGCTTGTTTTTCAAGCATGATTTTACTTACTATTTAATTGCATTTCCCTTTGCAGCAAATGCAAAGCGCCTAGAAAGAGATTGAGTTCTCTGAGGGTGCTTTATCAAGTACATTATTATTATTATTATTATGCTTCCCACTTTCTTTTTGTTGCGTGAGACGAAGTCTGTTGGCTACCGAATGTGTACCGAAAGCCGCCTAGGCTGTGAGTGAGCTATAAATAAATAAATGCTAGCTGATTTAGCAGCCTCTTCTGTATAGCGACAGAAGAGCCTTTACGGCTATCACCACCGTTTGCAGTGGCGATAAAGGATCGCCCACTGCAGGATTCGAGCCCACGACCTCGGGGCCGAGGTCGTTTAAAGCAACGCCTTACATAGTGAGCCATTATGGCTCACACAAAACTCTCCTGCGTAACACCAACATAGCCTTTATGACTTTGTGGACTTACAGAAGGAGATACATTTCATTTGTGGTCTGCAATTGTTCACATTGTAATCAATAGTAGTTCATATTCTGCCTTGCATATATCTATGTAAAGTGCGTAGAAGCAAATCTGGTTTGCTTCGGGCTCGATACACAGTTATTGTGATTATTATTATATAGCCTCGTCTCAGTGGGATGTTTCAGTGCATAGATGTCTACGATCCCCGGTCGTCTGATAAGCCTGTGCAGTGGGTTCAGCGACCTGTTTGAGGCCCCTCTTCACAAAGTATGCCCCCTCTCACCGAACGGAATGATTAGGCACAATTCTTGGCTTTTATTTCTATGCAGGTGCTACCTGGCTTTGTTCTTTCTCGGTTTTCCAGCATCTCAAGCTCTCTCTACTTCCGCTTGCAGCATCTCATCATCTGCAGCTTGTCTCGCCAACATTTGTACGTTAATGTCATCCTTCATAATTTGAATAACGACATGACTAAGCTTACAGTTATTGAAAAATCTAGTGTCACTTAGATACTAGAAAAACACAAGCTGATTTAACAGCCTCTTTTGTATAGTGACAGAAGAGCCTTTACGGCTATCACCACCGCTTTCAGTGGCAATAAAGAATCGCCCACTGCAGGAATCGTACCCACGACTTCGGGACCGAGGTCGTGAAAAGCAACCGTCTTACCTAGTGTGCCAAAGCCTCATGCTCAAAACATGTTCAGCTACCATATTCGCCGACCCTCTGTATGTAATTTAGGTTAGACAATATAAAAGTGACTGTTAGTTTACCCCATTACGTGTTCATACGTGTTTCCTAGATGGCCGCATGAGCATCGCAGTCAGACAGCCGACTTTTTGGCTGCCCAGTATTGCAACAGCACTGGCATGCTCAGACAGAGATACCAGAGCAAAGCCGCTTTCCACTTCTGACATCGTGTCTAGTCTTCTATTCTCAAAGCTTGTATTTCTACGGCCAATGCAATCAGGCACATACATTTGGTGAACAATTCTGCAGCCAGGCTTGTCTGTCGTGAGCGTCGCTGTTACTACATTTCTCGCTGACCTGCACTGGAATTCTCGCTGACCTGCTGCACTGGCTCCTAATCAAGTAGTATCGACTTCGAGGTTTTCGCACTAATGTTTAAGTCTCTTAAATATTTTGTTCCCACTTACAAATCAGAAGTATTTCCTAATTAGGCTTCTTAGCATCGTACCAACCGTTGCTGTTAAGTTTTACCTCTAACCGACCTCAAACCCTTTGGAGACCGTCGCTTCACTTTCAATGTCGTAATTGTGCTTTAATTATTATTATTATTTATTTATGCATATTGTTTATTGCTAATAGTTTATGCGCTTCCTTTCAAACCAGTTGCGAAGTATCTAGAAAGAGATTTTTTACCTCAGGGTACTCAACAAATGCATTACTATTATTATTGTAACTCTTGCTACAATTGTGGGCGTCCATCACTAATTTATATGCTTCATTTAAGCCAAAGTGAAGTGCTAATAAAGAGTTGTAGTCCTATAAGGGGATAACAAATTGCTGTCATTAGAAGTGCCATTTAGGTCTTGGAAACTCCTTTCATTTTAACTATATTTAACCATAGAGTGGGTTGTGGATGCCCGCTCAGAGCGAGATTTCTACATTTCTATTGGTCAGAGCCACAATTAACCCCAAAGTACATACAATGTTCACCTAGTTTACCGTAGTAATGTAATTGAGGCAAATGTCGGCAGCGGTCTTGACGATCGTGGAATCTCCTGGTGGAATATCTCGATGCAAGACTCGAGGTCTGAGCAGTAGTAGCGAAAACGTAATATTCCTAATTTTTATGCTCTATTCGCTCGCGAGGTGAGCAGCTGGTAGAGCTGCTGCTCAAACCTGCGCAGGGAAGGCGATGCCAGCAGATAGACCACGGGCCACCTTTGGACCGATCTGAAGGGGCGTGTCGAGCCACCGAGCCGTATAACATCACCTTCTTATGATTGTGTGCCTCTGGTCAGGTCGAAATCTGGCTCCCTCCTCGGTTTTGGCAATCTGTCGCTTCTGCTCGCGTGTGCAGAAATGCATCGAGCTGAAGCTTCTCTATCGGCCTACCAGCCGACTGGTCTAAGCTCAATCAACGGCCGGCCCGGGTAAGTCGGTTGCAACGGCATACTTCTTGACAGGCATGTAAGTAGCTCGCCGCCGCCTTTGACTGTCTCAAATCGGCACGTGACATTGGCACGTGACATCGCAGGCTTCGGAGTGGTGCTTCAATGCCTCACTATCGCTATTCCGTCGTTGCCGCAGCTTAAATGTAATTCATTTGCATAGGACCCTAAGAGAAGTTAATCTATATTCAGGCGCTTCGCATATACCACGGGGCTCGAGCAAAACCTCGGCCCTCAAATGCATTCACCTTGACCTCGGTCGGGGCGAGCACCTTAACCACTGGGCCAAACGAGCTTCAAGGGCGTCGGGGGGGGGGGTGGGCGGCCGCAGAGTGGCCACGGTTCCCAACTTCAGCCGCGACTTCAGTCTCTATTTACTGTGTCGAAAAAAGCGGTATTTTGCGCAGCTGCTGTGACTGTTGCTACGAGCTCTCATAACGCGACCGTGTCGTTTTGGATTGTTGATGCTTTTCCCGGCTGGTCGCTCACCGTCTCTTACTGTCTGCATAAGCATTAGGCAAAGCGGTACTACTTGTAGCCGCCGCCGAAAGTCTTGTGTAGTTTCACTCAGCAAATGCACGAAAGATGAACGAAACGGTTGCCGTCGGTCGAATATCGGCTGAAAAGCAGAGAGCTGATCAGGCTAATCGATTCGCAAGACGGAGGAGAGCGCGGCCAAACTTTTACTAATGAACGGTATCTAAATTATGAAGACACCTTTAATTACGGGGAAATGCGTCATTCGTTGTGGTGGACTTCTCAAAGACTATGTCGACTGGCGAATCTAGGTTGTCTCCGACGGCTGCCTTCCTGAACAAGTTTCAGCTCACACATTTTCGTCCTATTGCAGCAGTGCAATGGAGCGTCTTTATTTTGTACTACCTTCTACGCTTAACCAGCTTTTCATAGACTAAAGTGAGTTAATTCTGGGCGCCATGCGATTATAGTAGGATCTAGGCAGTAAACAGATCAGCAGCACAAAAACTCAAGAGAGCGGCTTATGAACTGGTCGACCGGCAACGTGTGAAAGCCGGTCAGCAATAAAAGATTAGCTGATTTAACAGCCTCATTTACGAAGTGGCCGAAGAGCCTTTACGGCTATTGCCACCGCTTGAATCGCCTGCTGCAGGACCAATGTCATCGATACATTTCTAAAGTGAGACGAACCAGTTTATCCCAATTAATGGCTGGCTCCTCAATATCGCCCGCTCAATTCAAGGACTCACGCTGAGCATCGGAGCGGCGAAGTTTCATTGTAAAAGCTCTAGCAAGCCAGGGGCGGAGCTAGGATATTCAGGTCAGGCTCCGCCCCTGGCTTGCGCCCGCCCCGCCCCCTGCAGGCTCCGCCCCACCCTCCCCGGCGGCCTGGGGAAATTTGCCCTAGGATATAGGTACTTCCCTCTGTCCATGGGAGCGGAGTAGGCAATTGGTCCCCCCCCCATGGCTCCGCCCCTGACTATTGGCTTCGTTTTAGCCCAAGGCTTCTGGAGCCGTAACGATCAACCTAAGTATGTTGTTCGGGCAAGGTGCTGCTACCTACAGGAATACAGGCGAAATGATTGGAGATCTAATGGTGCATCTCTTGTGCTTAAGGCTCTCACAATAACTAAAAAAAATAAGCAGTGCTTAATAAGAACATTTAACGTGTTTTAACCAATAGTCTCTGTTTCCAACCTAAGAAGCTCTTCAAAACAAGCTGTCCGCCATTAAAAGGTAACCTCGAAAAGCCGCTGTACCGCTCGCTGTGTCTGTCGCGTGGGCGTGCGACTCTCGCGTGATTTCGACTTTGACCGTGACGATATTTGACAGAAAAGGTCAAGCTAATAAACCTTGGGAAAAAACTGGCTACGCCTATGGTCACTCCATTTCTTATTTGCCATCATCGCCCCCCAGCCGACATTCCCAAGGCGCTGTGGGTAAAGCTAGCCACCTGTTGCTGGCAATGGTTACTTGAATCGCTCTTGATATCTGCAAAGAAATACTTAGAAACGTCAAATTCAGATGAGTGTGCTGGCATCGAAAAACCACAGGGGAAATTTTTCTGTGCCTTAAAGGTTACAGTCTGTGACATCTATTTTACATTTGCATCGCTTTGTGGGAGCGCCTTACCTCTAACTCGACTCCTTATTGACCTTCAATTATTTTAATGATGTAAATTTGTAAAAACATAATTTGAGCGCAAAGGCCGCCCCAGCCGTTCGGCTATAGGATTCTTCCAGCGTAGCAGCCGACTTGGTGGCAGTAGGCGCCTGGGGGATTTAGCTTCACCCACATAATTAGGGGCCGCGATAACCTGGGTGGCAAGGTGCTCGCTCTTCACCTCCGAGGTCGTGGAATCTAATCCGACAGTGAGCGATCCTTATCTCCAACTGCAAGCGGATGTGATGATAGCCCTTGAGGCTCTTCTGCCGCCATACAAATGAAACTGTTCAATCAGCTATAGGATTTTTATTAAGACCATCCGGATGTAGTATGCAGGAGCCCATAACTCCGCCTTGAAACCCCCCACAGAAGGCTGGTGGCCAGCCCCTAGCGGCGGCTATGAAGCTTCCAGGGAACGGTTGTCAGGTTTTAGAAGAGTTCTCGAGTGGCTCGCTTCCGGCGTGTAGCTTCGAGGTGCTTCTTTAATGAGCCAGTGCTTTCCAAATGGCGGCAGCATCTTCATTATAGATGACGTCAAGCAGGCCTCATCCAGACGGTTCGCCTCCCGCGACGCGCCGAGCTTCAGGGCACTGCTCGCAGAGCGGTGGGTGGAAATGTCGGCAGCGTGCGGCAGCTTTGTTCTTTGCTCCGAGTCCCTTCAGCACTCGAATTCCTAGTCGATCTCTTGAGGTGGGAAGCCAGTTACAAAACCTTTCTATTGCAAATTCGAAATCGCATCCTGGTCTTGCTCAAGTGACGACCTCAGTTCTTGCTCAGCTCTCGTTTCTAGTGGGGCTTCGGGCTCGGGGTGAAGACAGGCCTCTCAGTTGCAGTTTATTTTTAGCCGGCGTGGTTTGTAAACGACACAAGCATTACAGATTCTTTTGAACTAAGTGTTGGCAGCAAACTATATGACTATGGATTTTGCTGAGAAAGAAACATCACATTCCACGGGTAAACGCCTCAAGCTCAAGCATGCAAGAGCAATCTATGCTGAACATGCTACGATGATCGCGAGCAGGATCGAGGAATGTAGCTTAATTGGCAATGCTGCCGCACGCACAACGTTCCGAAATTACAAATGAACGGAATGTGAAAGACAGTTTGAAAAGCATGAGATATATCAGGAATGTTGGTCGCTAGTCTTGCAAACGAAAGAAAAGACTTGCATCCGGATTGATCAAAACGAGGCACGCCTTTGTTGGCAACTAGATGCTGGCGATCCCCGTATTTTTACGGGTTCCATGTTGCTTCGGGAGACCAGGTCAAGAAGGCGATGCTGGCAGAAGGCTGGCCTTTGTGTATGCACGAGAACTTGATGCTCTCTCCCTCTACTTTACCTACGCAGATCGACGAGACGGTGCCCTGCAGTGCAATGCTCGACAAGTGCTTCCAGGCGGCATACAACGAAACGTTCCCGTTGTCCAAGCCCACGATGAGCCAATTGTCGGCGATGGCGACTGAGGTTACCTGCCGCGAAGAAAAGTCCGTTTGTCGCTTGCAACGCACACGATCTGCAGCAGATTGTCTGGCAGAGACAGTGGGGAATAGGCAGACAGAATGGCTGACCACAGTTGGCATGCCTTTCTACCTTCACTGACAAAAAACAAGGTTTGCAAGTCCATCAAGCCAGATGTCGCTCGCTCGAGCACATGGAATTTGGGAGAACGGCAAGGTCACGTGCCCGCAAGCAAGGTCACGTGTTGCATGCAAGGTCACGCTCCCTCCGAGCTGAGGCACACCGATCATTGCTGTGCTGTCCTTCGTGCACCGAAGAGGATCTGTCATTATCAAGTGCAATATTATAGTGTTCAGATAATCTAAATGTACTGATGACGCATACTTTTGTGCTTCAGGTTCTAAGCTGGTACCACTATTTTTTTTTACGGCACAGACAGCAAGGGACGTTCAGGTACGAGGTCTCGTTGCAGGCTCTCGGTGCACACACTTTATACTGCTGCTCGAGGGCGGTTCACCGATCAGCGGCATTCTGACGATGACACCCAGACTGAATGGTGCCTACTACTTGCACAGGAGTAATAATAATAATACACTTGATAAAGTCCCCTCAGAGAACTCAATCTCTTTCTAGGTGCTTTACGTTTGCTGTAGAGAAAACACGATCGAATGGTGAGTGGTATCATGCTAAATAAACAACAAGAATAACATGGTTAGGGGTGACATGCAAAGGGTCAGCATGCAAGTGTGGTTAGTGGCAGCATGCAAAGGTGTCAGCACATATAAGCACATACAGGACGAATCACAGGAACCCACTAAATGCTGACATAAATAGGTGCATCTTAAATTTCTTTTTAAATGTATTCAAGTCAGGGGATGTCGTGACGCAAGTTGGGAGTGAGTTCCAGGCTTTGGGAGCATACGAACTAAATGCACGGTCTCCAAAGGATTTGAGGTTTGTACGAGGTATTGGTAAACAGTTAGATTCCGAAAAGCAGGTGGTACGATGCTTAGCCTGGTGGGGCAGTAGATTTGATAGCTAGGCTGGAGCCTAAGAATGAAGGGACGTAAAGTGAGCGACGAAACCTTGAAGTCGATGCGTTACTTGACTGGGAGCCAGTGCAGGTCGGCAAGAAGTGGTGTGATGTGGCAATTGCGACGCTCACGACAGACAAGCCTGGCTGCAGAGTTTTGCACCAGCTGTAAGTGCCTGATTGTATATGCTGGTAGACCAGCAAGCAGTGAGTTACAGAAGTCAAGACGGGATGTCACAAATGCATGGACCAACTTAGATGTGGTCCATCTAAACAAACCCGAATTTTAGCAATGTTATGTAGCTGATAGTAAGTAGACTTGCCTGTGAAGCTGATGTGTTCGTCTAATGAAAGTTCACTTAGGAACAGGACATCTAGACTTAGTGCACATTCAGCAGAAAATATGCTGGCAGAGCCAATTTTGAGTGTTAGGTTTTCCAATTTCTGAGACACACTGGGTTTGCCCGTAACTAGTAAAGTTAGTTTTATCATCATTCAATTTAAGAAAATTTTTTGCCATCCATGTGAGGATGTCATCAATACATGCAGCAAGGGAGTTGAGAGAAGTCGAGGTGCTCGAAGGCTGGAAGGGATCAAAGCAAAGGTACAACTGAGTGTCATCTGCATAGAAGTGAAAGCCTAGATTGTGCTTGGCAATCACATCAGCAAGAGAGAAAGCATAAACCGTGAAAAGAACCGGACCTTGCACGGAGCCCTGAGGTATCCCATATTTCAGAGGTACCTCGGATGATCTTTGTCCATTCACGTCAATACTCTGAAGTCTTCCACTGAGATAGGACCTGAACTATTGCAGAGTAGTGCCAGTGATGCCCAGGCGAGATGAGAGGTGCTCTAGAAGAACTTGGTGATCGATAGTATCAAAAGCTGCCGAGAGATCGAGCAAAACATGACCTGAGGCTAATTACATACTAATGATGTTAGTTATGCATGGCAGCAGCAGATCAATGCAAAGTAGGAGTATGGTCAGTGGGAATAGGGTCCAGAGGACTTGTTGTCTTCTTTGATTCGGGTATGAGCTTTAAGAGTCCGTTGGCAGCTGCCGAAAGAGCGGCTCTCACCGGGCTTGCCATCTGCCACGGCACGGCCTTGACGAGAGTGCGCGACTTGACATCCCAAACGCTGGCAGCGCTGGCAGAGAAGGCGTACAGCAGGTGAGAGGTCGATGCCACGTCTGTAACGAAAGCGAGGCAGAGCCAGCCAGTGTTATCGCTAGGCATCGCAGCAGCAGCAGCCGCTGCCATGGGGCTACGCACCCGGGCAGCGCGCCTCTGGTGGCGGACCCGTCGTTGATGCACCGCCGCTCTCGCGCGCCGCGGCCCGGCCCTCGAAGCTTACATTTGACGCAAGTGACGCCCTCGGGTCCGTGACACGACGAGCTGTCGAGGACGTCCTTTTCCTGGAGAAAAAAGTGCCAGCGCAGTCACGTCACCAGCCAGCCAGCCCGTCAGCGGCCGGCGCCAGCCCGAGCCAGACGCGTCGGCCAGGTGGCAGCCAGTGGCAGCCACTCAACTACTCGCGTTCCACTAGTGCAGAGCAGTATTGTCGACGAGGCGGCTGGTGGTGGTGATGGTGAGCAGCAGCGATTGTGCCTCTATTCAAGCGACAGCAGCAGCTGCAGCTGCTGCAGTAGCACGCTCTGCTGGACAGCTGCTGCAGTAGCAGCTGTCCAGCAGAGCGAGCGAGCGATCCGGCAGGCATACGTTGGCAGCGAGGTTCCAGAGCGTGAGCTGAGTCGAACCGTCTGCGTAGATGAGCAACCCGTCCGGCGAGAGGTCGAGGACGGGGCGAGCGTCCAGCGTGAGCTCTTTCTGTATCTCCAGACGCTCGTCACTCATCGAGCGCATCACGTACAACGTCGTGCTCGAGCCGTCGGCGGCAGCAGCACGGATCACCACGATGCCGCTGTTGCTGAACCAGCCGAGCACGGCGACCTGCAGAGGCGAGACCCGAGCCAAAGGTCAGCGCAGCCTTGGGGGAGGGGGAGAGGGGTAATTGCAACAGCAACGGGTCGTTTGCAACCGAGCAAAAAAAAATAGCACACAAGTAGCTCTCAGAGCCGGCGGCTAGTGGGAAGCCTGGTTACAGAGGGTGCACTGCAATTGAGCACGCAGAGCACACAGGGAGCATAAAGAATTTCAAGCTTTCTTGGGATATCGCGAAGTAAGACTTACCTCGGTCTTTGTGATGACGTCACTGAGCTTCAAATTAGCGGAACACAGTTCGTCAACTGAAATGATAAGGGTATCGAATCAGGAAAGAGGTAAGCTATTGTTAGACAGCAATGCACACAGCATTTTAGCTTTGACTATGCAAGCTCCGTGAGCAGAATGACAACCTATTTGCCTGAACCTTTGTAATACCACAATGCTGATACTATGCCAGCACTTGACTAGCATTAATTAAACATGGTCAGACCCAATCAGCATTCGAGGGTGATTTGAATGAGTCGGAGATTGGATGGAGAAATGCTGGTAGAGTGTGTTGCATGTTTGTAGGATGCATGATGACGGTTGTAGGACATTCATTTGCTGCTGCCAACTCCTCTTAACAACTGGCAGAGAGCACAGGGATAGCCAAAGGGAAAAACGTACTATCTCTTCTGGAAGAATGAGTAGTCTGCTCAGGTCTAGTGTTGATCGTGGTATGGAGGTCTTACTCTCTCTTTCTCTCTCTCTCTCTCTCTCTCTCTCTCTCTCTCTCTCTCTCTCTCTCTCTCTCTCTCTCTCTATCTCTCTCTCTCTCTCTCTCTCTCTCTATAAGTCTAGTCTCCTCGATGAAATTCGCTTACACGTCATGATGTAATTCCACCACATTTCATGAACTCGGTGATGGTAAGACAATTTCTAAGGCTATTGCTCGTGTAACTGCAACATGATGCAACTCTGATGCCTCATCCATGCTCAATGGCAGCTCAATCGAGTGCAGTGGATTTCTCTTTCATTGACTGTAAAGTGGGGCATCACGGCACTCAACAGAGTCTTATTCCAGCTTCGTGGTCTGCACACGAGCACCACTGTCACAAGAATAGTGATGCACGGCATGATCGTTGAACTGATCACAGTGGAATGTCTCTTCTCAAGGTCAAGGTCTCGTCTCAAGGTCGTGCCTAGAGTCAGGTTCATCTAATATCCACATTGCTGTGACATTTTCGTGTAAGGCTTTGCCTTGATCGCTCCATCGTCGCCAGATTAGTGCAGAACAAATTAGATTTCCCTAATGGATGCTTGCACAATATGATTGGCTAGCTGTGTGTGGCATGCAGGGTACTGGCTGTGCAGACGTACATTTAGTGAGTGTCAGGTCAGATGGTGAGCAAGAAATAAGAACACTAAGAAAGTCTGTCTCATGCTGTGAAAGAAAGATCGAGGAGTCGCAGGTCCGGGCACCAGCCACCCTCGGAGAAAACCAGACATTGCAGTTGACGACTGCAACTGCAAAGGCATTCAACATAGTCGAAACTGTGCCGCATACACGAACCGTACACAGTAGCCTGTTGCTACCAGAAGCGACAGCTAGAACAATAGTTGACACACCAGGGGGCAATGCTATCTTTCGGCAATGATGGCAGCCACGGCAACAGTTAGGAAAGCCAAAAGACTTGATCTCACCCAAGAAAGAAAAAGTGACAAGTATTGCTGTGTCAGGAGGGCAGTCAAGGAAGTGTGTAGCATGGAAGTAGCAGCTCAGGACAGCTGGAAAGGATGTACCACAGTCGGCAGAGGAGAGAAGATGCCGTTAACCGAGACGGGTGAAAGTGAGTTCCTCAGTCTAGGAGCTGGAGATCAAAAGCCTCTGTCCCAAACTGTCTCCGAGAAACTGGTATAGAACCGCCAAGTTTTTGGTCCATGGAGGACCTGAGTGCACGAGGAGGCTGAAACTGGTGCACCAGTCCAGCCAGGTATGAAGGAGCCAAGCCGTGGCGGACCTCCTGGTCAGAGTAAGAATTTTACTTTGCATCCTTTGATCGACCAGGAGCATCACGGCTCCTTCAGCAAAGAAGACATATCTCTGAACCCCTGGGATTGGCTGAGTAACCTTGCAGCCATATTCATCGCAATATACTGGGGCTTAATGGTTATCTTCGGTAGCCCAGCCAAAACTCTTTTAGATTAGTCCAACCTAGACAGAACAGGGGAGGTAATGAGATTTGCAGCTAGCCACATAGTTAAACATTCCCTAATCTTAGACATCCATTGAATGCGATGACTTGCTATGGAGGCGATCTTCTTAATGAAGCATCAAGCGTTAAGCAGTTATTAAAGGAGACACATTAATAATGACCACTTGATGAAGGTTACACTACACCATCATCGATTAGAAGAGCTAAGTCTCCTAGTCCAGCCGCATGCTTGGGGCGACCTATGTGTGAGTAGGAGTTCGGTTCTGTAATTGTTGAGTTTAAGGTAATTGGCCGACATCCGGCATCAAATTGCTGGACGGCAAGCATTCAGGTTATCAGTTGCTTAATCTTACTCAGATGGTTTAAACGACAAGTACAGCTTCGCATCGCAGCATAGAAGTGATAGCCAATGCTACGGGTTTGAATTACGAATTTGAATTTACTTTGCCGATAGGCTCGGCATAAATGCAGAATTGCAAAGGACCGAGAACGAACCCCACGTGGAACGTCGCAGGCAACAAGTCAGCTACACGAGACGTGACCACTACACGACACGGTCTGAGCACGATGGGACAAGTACGAATCGAGGCAGTGCTTCGTCTGCCAGATCGACCGTTGTTCTCAATCGTCGAATTCTGATATCGGCATCAATAGTGCCAAACGGAGTTGATGGATAGATAGATACCTCGGTCCGACTGTCATCCACATAACCAGCGGCCATCCTGCATCTGTGGGCCAATCGCCCCATCTCTGCCGATGCAGCCTACCTACCAGGTGCGAAGGTCGAGGCCAGAGCTGCCCCTACTCACTCGGCAGAGAGAAGTGGTCCTGATCGATAAGCTGTCTCATCTCGGTCCACAGGTAGCGCATGGCGTGCATGCCATCTGCATCCGCGTCCTGAACGAGAGAAGCAACAGCAAGGTTGCGCCCACTGAGCCCCTGCTGCAGCGTCGCACGGCCTCAGCTTGTATCAGCAGCGCAGAATGTATCGTGCTTCGTAGCGCTTCACGCCCGTCCATTGGGCTGTACTTGCTGTGAAGAAGCGGTCGGTGGCAGGACAGCAGGCAAGAAGCTAGCAGACAAGAAGGCTGTGAAGAAATGCGAGTCACAGAAGAGGATGCAGCCCAGAGTGACACTGGAGTCAGCATTTAGTCAGCAGGCATCAGTCACCGGATGCAGTACAGAGTCACCGGATGCAGTCTTAGAGCGGTCTGCTCAGGAGCAAGATGTGGAGCGCAGGGGGGGGGGGGTAAGCAGAAGAGTGGCAGGTGACGGCAGAGATGAGGAACGAGGCAGCAGAAAAGAGATCACATCCCCCTCTCTCGCTTCCCTTCCCTCACTCACTCTCTCGCTTCCCCCACTCGCTTACCAGGCCGGCAATGTCGAGATTGTAGTGCGTCTCGTCGGTCGTCATCGAGCTGTAGTACTTGAGCTCGGCACGCTCGCTGCCGCCCTCGCGCTCCGAGTGCTCCGTCATCTCGTCGTAGAGCGAGTCCTCGACGAGCTGAGGCAGCTCCAGATAGCGGCTGATGAAAGTCTGTCGAAGCGCAGGTGAAGGCGAAAGAATGCACGAGAGTACACCAGGTAGTGGTGGTGGAGTGCATCAGTGCATTCGTGGCATACATGCATTCACCAGTCTATATTTTTAATATCTTGTCTCTTGAATAGCACCCTTAAGAGAGCCCAGCCACTTTTTCCAGGCGCTTTGCAGCTCGCGGCAGAAGAAGCTGCAGTCAAGAGTTAATGACAAGCGAGGCAGCATGCAACGTGGGTCAAGGCTAGAGAGAAAGCATCCAAGAAGATGCTCAGGGTCACCTGTCATCAGGACACGTGGTTAGCAGCATGTACGGAATCATGAACAGGCAAGCGTGCGATCCACATAGGAAAAGACGAGGTCGCTAGGAAATCTGAGCGGAGCAGATGTGTCTTTAGCTGAGACTCAACTGATGCACAGACGATGCAGGTGGTTGCAGATGACGGAACAGAGCTCCAGACTTTCGGTGCATATGATTGGAAGGACCGATTATCAAAAGATTTCAATTTTGTGCGATGAACGGCCAGACGACTGGAAGTCGAGGAAAAAGTGGTGTGAAAGCTATCCGGAGTAAATGCACACACACACACACACACACACACACACACACACACACACACACACACACACACACACACACACACACACACACACACACACACACACACACACACACACACACACACACACACACACACACACACACACACATGCAAGCATGCACGCACGAACGCACGCACACACACATATAGAGTGAGAGAAAAAGAGGGAAAGAAAAAGGTAGATAGAGGCCAGGAATATTGACAGAGACATATAGCAAGAGACAGAGACAGGCGTAGAGAAAGACTGATGCATAAAATCAGATGGACAGACAAAGAGAGAGAGAGAGAGAGAGAGAGAGAGAGAGAGAGAGAGAGAGAGAGAGAGAGAGAGAGAGAGAGAGAGAGAGAGAGAGAGACGGGCAGGCAGACAGACAGACAAGGAGAGAGAGAAAGTGCGACAAAAGGATAAAGGTAACAGATGGTTCGGTAGTTAGGCCGACGTGGGTTGACAGATAGCCGGATAGATGGAGCCATCGCTGCCGAGGTTCCACTGATTTAGGATTCAAATGCCATTTGCCAGCACCTGAGTGCTGCTGTCGCTGCTGCAGCCGCGAGCTCACCATCTGTGCTTGGCTTGCGTTCATCTTCGCATGAACCTCGCTGCGTGGCTGCTGCGACAGAACGACCGGTGCCGGTCGGCACAGTTTGACTCTGAGAGCTGAAGCGATTTTCACAGCACAGAGATTGTACTTCGCCGGCCAAGAGTGGCTCGCCTGCCGTTGATCGTCGCGTTCTCTCTCTCTCTCCCTCTCTCAACCTCCCTCCAAGGCAGGCCGAGAGGCACAGCTCTAGATGTACGCAGGTTGAGAGAGGCAGCAGCTTCCTCGGAGCGAATGCGTTCGTGAGTGGCCAGTTTCCGCTGCCACAGCCCCAAGGTAACAGCATACACACCCAAGGGACTCATGCTTGCCACAGGCACAGGAACTGTAGGCAACATTTCGAAAAAATGACTAATCGTTTCATTCGGTCATAGCCATCAATCACATGGAAGACCAGAATCCAGGATGGGAGGTCAGGCAATGAGAGCTCATATGAAACTGATGACACTCAGGTGAGGAGTGGAAGAGGAGAGAGATATAGATAGATATATACACCTGTAGATAGAGGGATAGATTAGATAGACAGGTGGGTAGATAGATAGTTAGGTAGGTAGATAGGTACGTAGGTAGGTAGGTAGGTAGGTAGATAGGTAGGTAGGTAGGTAGATAGGTACGTAGGTAGGTAGATAGAGAGAGAGAGAGGGAGAGAGAGAGAGAGAGAGAGGGGAGAGAGAGAGAGAGAGAGAGAGAGAGAGAGAGAGAGAGAGAGAGAGAGAGAGGGAATGAGAGAGAGAGAGAGAGAGAGAGAGAGAGAGAGAGAGAGAGAGAGAGAGAGAGAGAGGGAGAGAGAGAGGGAGAGAGAGAGAGAGAGGGAGAGAGAGAGAGAGAGAGAGAGAGAGAGAGAGAGAGAGGAGAGGGAGAGAGGGAGAGAGAGGGAGAGAGAGAGAGAGAGAGAGAGAGAGAGAGAGAGAGAGAGAGAGAGAGAGAGAGAGAGAGAGAGAGAGAGAGAGAGAGAGAGAGAGAGAGAGAGAGAGAGATACCGAAATGTAAAAAGCTAACACTGTGGCCAAAATCTTACTTACAGTGAGATCTGGAGGTTTCATGCAGAAAGACAAGAACAAAGGAAATAAGATTGGGATGAGAGGAGGAGGAGGAGTCGTGGAATAAGACGGCAAAGAGGAGGCTGCGAGATGAAGTGACGGCAGAAAGTGAGGAAAGGAAGTGAGACACTAATTCGCATGGCTTCTTTAAAAGCAATTGGCAGAAGACAGCCTATGACGGTAACCTAAAGACCATAGTTTTCTTCAGGTTGCATTTCACTTAACGTAAAAGAAAATGCGAATCACAGGGTCTTGCTGTGCACTAGCAGCATTAGAATGCTGCATTGTATCTATCGACCATTGCCTGAGCTTCTGCCACTATGCTTTGATCACTCTCAAGTTAATGCAATAATAACAATAATAATAGTCAGAAATTTGTAGAGTGCTCTGCTGTACATCTCTTTCTCGGTATTTATCTATGTATTTAATACACACATGTATCACTACTTTATTTGCAACGAACCCAGCAAGAACTTAATCTCTATCCAGGGTCTTTATATAAGTCGAAGGGTTCGAGCACACGATATCGTTCGTTAAAGACAAGCACCTAACCCCCGAGCTAAAACAGGTAGGCGATTTTACGTAAGTTGTACAGGATGTGTTGCTGGGTCGTTTGGTAATACTAGGGGCTACTTTAGTGAATTGCACGTCAGGCACCATTTGCAAAAGCACTAGCCAGCCGGAACACGACCTGCATACTGAGGCCAGGGGGGCTGCAGCCGGTTGAGACTCTGCAAAGCAAGCATTTCATGCCGTCTTCAAGACTTACTGTCTGGAGACACCTTTTCGCACGTGATTAGCGTGACGGCATCCGGACTCATCCAGGCAGCGATCGTGTCTCGTGGTCCGAGGTCTCCAGCTCTGTACCAGTAGCAGTCACCAACGCAGTGGACCTACAGAGTGCAAGTTTCAGGTAGGATCACCAGGCATCGGATGGCGATCGGCAGATGTTTGTGGCTCGAGTGGCATCCAGTGCGGTTTGAGGACTTTGCACTGGACCAAGTCATTGTGGTCCACTGCAGCTCTGCTGGCCGAAGTTAAAGGCATACGTTCAGAGTGAGCCAGACATCCCTCGGGGTCATGCCGCACAGCAGCAGTTTCCAACGTAAAGGTCAGAGCTGACTCAACACAGCTTCATCTGGTGGCGCTCCACCGTGAGACACCTCGAGATGCAGAAGCGATGCCATTCCTGCATCCAGCCATGGAGTTGTCACGGCACACTGCAGCCCTCCACCCCGCAGCAGCAGCTGCTGCGGTCGCTCAGTTCACACGCCCACGTAAAACCTGTCTGCCTTGTCGCCCAACTTGTCAACTGCCACGGCCACACTCGTCTCCTCGTTTTGTTGCTCGCGTATGAGCTCGGCTGCTGGCAAAGAGCAGCGATCACGTGGCGATCAGTGCGGCATCTTGGTTTCCACTTGCCGTCGAGTGAGCCTCGCCCGGCAGCCATATGCCGCGACACTCGCTCGCGGGGTGTAACAGTCGGGCAACTTCGTCGATCGCAATTCCTCCTCCGAGAGGCTCACAAAGGCGATTCGATGGGCCCCCCCCCTCTCTGAGAGCACACACCTGCTCATTGTGGAGAGGCTAGGGGTTAAGGGTTTCAAGGTTAGGGATTATCTCTACTCGTGGTCTTCATGTTTCACTGCAGCAGCACTATCAGAGCTCATCCATTCGGATCTCTATACGTTGGAATGCTCCGACTCCTTGAAGACAGAGTGAGGCAGTGAAAGAGTGAGGTGGAGAGAGAGACATACAGACAGACACGCAGAAATAAACACAGAGAGGTCGACAGAGAGAGGCCAATAAATTAGCAGCTAGGCTTGTCTGTCGTGAGCCTTGCAGTTGCCACATCACACCAATTCTCGCCGACCTGCACTGGCTCCCAGTCGAGCAACGCACCGACTTCAAGGTTTTGTCAGTCACTTTTAGGTCCTTTCATTCTTTGGCTCCAGCCAGTACTTATCAGATCTACTGTCCCACCAGGCTAAGCATCGTACCACTTGCTTCTCGAAATCTAATTTTTTACCTATACCTTATAAGATCCTAAAATCCTTTGGGGACCATGCCTTTAGTTCGTATGCTCCAAAAAACCTGGAACTCTCTCCCGATTTGTGTCCCAAATTCCACCTTTCCCATATTTAAAAAAGAAACTAAAAATGCACCTATTCATCTCAGCATTTAGTGGGTCCCTGTGATTCAACCTTTATGTGCTTGTGCATGCTGACACTGTGGATGCTGCCACTAACCACACTTGCATGCTGACCCTGTGCATGTCACCCCTAACCATGTTCTCCTTGTTGTTTATTGAGCATGCTACCACTAACCATTCGATCGTGTTTCCTTTGCAGAAAATGTAAAGCACTTAGAAAGAGATTGAGTTTTTTGAGGGTGCTTTATCAAATGTGTTATTATTATTATTATTCATTGTGTTTCACGAATCGGTGGGCAGAGGCAAAAGTTTACATCCTGCCTAACGGACAGAACGGTGCAACTCAGCACCAGCTTTGCAAGCCAGTTCACCTAGTTACCGAGCCTAATTACAGAGTAGCAGCAAACAAAGCTTGCTTGCCACGTGGTGCTTGCCAACCCCCCTCGATGGTGGCTGCCGAGGGGGTTAGGAGGGGTGTGTGGCCCCCCTCGATGGTGGCTGCCGAGGGGGTTAGGAGGGGTGTGTGGTTCGCAAGCTGCTCAGCAGTAGCATGTAGGGGCTTAACCAGGAGTTCGTTCAGTAGGCTGGAACTAGCCAATCATTCAAAGGAGCAGGTGGCATGCCCTTTTCTGCTAGGCTTAAGAGATTAAAATAAATAAATCCCTAGCTGATTAAACAGCCTCTTTTTGTATAGCGACAGAAGAGCCTTGTATGGCTATCACCACCGCTTGCAGTGGCGATAAATTATCGCCTACCGCAGGAATCAAACCCACGACCTTGCGACCGAGGTCGTGAAAGCAACCGCCTTACCTAGTGTGTCATCACGGCTCACCATGTCTACACTCTGGCAGTGCCCCTCACTACTACACAGCAAGTAGTACACAGCTCATCTGTCCAGTCACTGGCTGGCTAGGGTGTTAAATAGTCTCCTCTTTCTTTTTTTTCTGTAGGTTAGCACTTCGAACTGGAAGTGTACACAATAATGCTGCCATACCGCCAGCGTCATCTCCCGTTCTGTGTTCTTCTGCGCTGTCGTGACGGCAAAGACGTTTTTCCTGCCAGCCACTGCTGTGCAGCAGACGACCACGCAGCCTTCGAAACTCTTCTCGAACATGAGTGTGCCTGCATGGAGAAATGGAAGCGATCGCTCAGGCGGTTGCTCAGTAGCAGCTTAGTACAGAGCAGAGCACAGAGTCTAGCACAGTGCATAGCAGAGAGCAGAGCACGGAACAGAGCACAGGGCAGAGCAGCTGTAAAAATCTGTGGTCACCCAGGGCATTCAGCACATTTTCTTTGAAGGGCAGCCAATTAATTGCCCAGACACTAGTTGGAAGCATGCAGCAAGCCGTTTGACACACGAATCTTAAAAAAAAAGTAAGCATTTGAACAAATAAGTGCATGCACTTTCAACTAGTTACTTGAGGGTTAAAATTATAAAAACCCTGCAATCTTATGGCTGAGCATGCAAAAAGAGGCCAGAAACGTTTCCGATGGCAAAAGTAGCGATCGAGGAGACTCATACAACTGCTACCAAGCTTAATGAGCCTGTATACGTACATACTGCTAGTGGTGCCACTCAGTGGCAGCTGCCAAGGCTGCACAGCGGCGAACCCGCCACAAATGTTGATCGAAAAGTGCCCGTATGCACGCAGGAAAAGCTTGAAAGGATAAAGAGCTAATTCGAAAACGAGTACGATGCTGACATCCCCACACCGACAGACAGACAGGAGTTCGAGCTGCCTACACGAGCTACACGAGGTAATCTCGTGGCAATTCTCGTGGCAATTCAGCCGAACCATGCTAAGCAGAATCTAGACTACTTTTATGGCTATTGCCTTATATTCGATTTTTCAGAGTGTCAAAATTAACGATTTTGTGTGTGTGCATATGTGGTGTTTATTTTGACACTGGCTCCCGGAGCCAGCAAAAAAGCTCCCAGGCTACCAGGCAGCAAGATATTGTGAGAAACATAATTTTCCCCTTCACCTGCCACCTATGGGAGGGGAAAATTTCTCTGAGGGCCCTTTATCAAGTGCATTATAACTATTATTTTCATTATTGTTATTATCATGCATGATCGATCGTAATGCTCATTCGACATGTACTCTGTGGTGGCTCACCGACTGGCAGTAGGACACAATTTTGTAGTTAGTGACGGTTGGTGGGAGGAGGGCGCACGTATGTAGGGGACGGCTCAGTTCGCAGCCCCTTCAAGGGGGATGCACTTACCCACCCACACACCCGCCTGCCCACCCCTGGCTCTGCCACTAACTAGAAGTGTTAAGTATGCACGTAAATGCAGTAAAAGTAATAATAATAATAATAACAATGCACTTGATAAAGCGCCCTCAGATAACTTAATCTCTTTCTAGGTGCTTTAAATTTGCTGCAAAGGGAAACGCAATTGAATGGTGAGTTATATCATGCTTGATAAACAACATGAATCACGTGGTTAGGGGTGACATGCAAAGGGTCAGCATGCAAGTGTGGTTAGTGGCAGCATGCACACTGTCAGCACGCATACACACACGGAGGAAGAATCACAGGGACCCACTAAATGCTGTCCTAAATTGGTGTTTTTAAGTTCTTTTAAATGTGGTCAAGTCAGGGGATGTTGTGACGCAAGTCGGGAGTGAGTTCCAGGCTTTGGGAGCATACGAACTAAATGCACAGTCTCCAAAGGATATGAGGTTTGTACGAGGTATTGGTAAACTGTTGGATTCCGAAAAGCAGGTGGTACGATGCTTAGCCTGGTGGGGGAGTAGATCTGAGAGATAGGCTGGAGCCAAAGAATGAAGTGACCTAAAAGTGAGCGACAAAACCTTGAAGTCAATCCGTTGCTTGACTGGGAGCCAGTGGAGGTCAGTGAGAAGTGGTGTGACGTGGCGACTGCGACGCTCACAACAGACAAGCCTAGCTGCAGAGTTTTGCACCAGCTGTAAGCGCCTGATTGCACATGCCGGTCGGCCAGCAAGCAGTGAGTTACAGAAGTCAAGACGGGATGTCCCAAATACATGGACTAACTTGGATATGGTATCCTTATCCGAACAAGCCCGAATTTTAGCAATGTTATGTATCTGAAAGTAGGCAGACTTGACTGTGGAACTGATGTGGTCGTCTAACAAGAGGTCACCTTGGAACATGACACCTAGATTTCGAGCTGATTCAACAGGAGATATGCTGGCAGAGCCAGTTTTGAGCGTTAGCTTTTCCGATTTCTGAATCACACTGCGTTTGCACATAACTAATAAGTTGTTTTATCATCGTTTAGTTTAAGAAAATTTGCTGCCATCCATGTGCGGATGTCATCAATACTTGCAGCAAGGGAGTTGAGAGAATTCGCATGTGCTCGAAGGCTGGAAGGGATCAAAGTAAAGGTACAACTGAGTGTCATCCGCATAGAAGTGAAAGCCTAGATTGTGCTTGGCAATCACATCAGCAAGAGAGAAAGCATAAACCGTGAAAAGAACCGGACCTAGCACGGAGCCCTGAGGTACCCCATATTTCAGAGGTACCTCGGATGATCTTTGTCCATTCACGTCAATATTCTGAAGTCTTCCACTGAGATAGGACCTGAACTATTGCAGAGTAGTGCCAGTGATGCCCAGGAGAGATGAGTGGTGCTCTAAAAGAACTTGCTGATCGATAGTATAAAAACTACCAAAAGATGGAGCAAAATAAGCACAGCTACTCTACCCATGTCTGCATTCCTAAGGAGGTCGTTGTAAACCCTAAGCAATGCTGATTCTGTGGAGTGATTAGCTCTAAAATCAGACTGGAACTTACTAGCAAGGTTTGAAGTTTCAATATACGAGTTAAGCTGGTTCGCCACGACCCGTTCCAGTGCCTTTGATAGGAATGGTAGAAGGGAGACTGGGCGGTAGTTGCCCAAGTTCTCTTGGTCTAGTGTCGCTTTCTTAAGAAGTGACTACAGCTCTTTTGAAAGGTGCTGGGACATGACCTGAGGCTAATGACATATTAATGATGATAGTTATGCATGGCAGCAGCAGATCAATGCAACGTAGGAGCAGGACAGTGGGAATGGGGTCTGGAGGACTTGCTGTCTTCATTGATCGGGATATGAACTTCAGGACGAGATCCCTGGTGACCTGCTTAAATGTAGACAGTGAGGTGCAGCCAAGAATCGGGGAACAGCATTCTAGGGGGAATGCTGTCATCGCAGGGATGGACTCATTGACCTTGTCTATCTTCTGCACAAAGAATCAAAAGTCAGCGCATTTAAAAGGCTCAGCGTATAGAGCGGCAGAAGAGCTTTCGCGGCTTCCCCTCCCCTACAGCACGCAGGCAACAGCGGATTAACTACTGCAGGACTCGAACCCTCGACACGATTCATGAAGTGCCGAGCACCTTTAACCCTGCGGTTACAACCGGATGTGGGTATTGAAGCGGCTGCAATGGCCGCAGTCTGCCAGCTGATGGCATTTATTTCGGCACAACTGAGCTGTACGTGAACAGCTGCGAGGGTTGCTGTCCGAACAGATTATTCTGAATTATGAATTCTGACACCGTAAACGACGCCTCAGTAGAATGTGTGCTATCTGCCTGTGCGGCATCACTTTGCCCTGTCTTCTGCTAGCTGTTCGCTTATCCAAAACCAAAACGGTGGACAACACATTCACTCAAAAAGGTAAATGAAAAAGCAAACAACAAAGTGCAAAATCGCTGCAGATCTGTGTGTTCGCGTTTTGAGACGCATACTCGCCACAGCAATTGTGGGCGTGTCAGCGCCATCACATGTTTCCGCCCCCAGCCAACGTACCGCCCGAACTCGGACGAGCTCCATGCCGGCACGAGACCTATCCTTGCCGCGCAAGCTCGTCCCTCTCTGTCATTTTAAAATGGGGTCCTGAGGCACGTGGAGTCGCTATATTTAAGGTACGACAGTCCATCGCTGCTGCTTGCAGTTGCGGTCGGCATACCGGCATGCATTGATCCTCCACTTAAGATTCGTTAGCCGCACTTCGTATGGCCACCTTCGCCGGTATTTGCCACGCGCCGGAAAAGACTAGCGCAGTTACAAGTGCAGTGTTTTCGTCTAAGGAAATTAGTGCAAGAGCCGCTACGGCGCCTGCTACAGCGTCCCAGTTGGTGACCAGAGCCAACGCGCCAAAACTTATTCTGCAGCGGAGACAGCGGGTATCCATGCAACCAAATTGACATTTTTCGAGTGATTCTCAATCTATTTGCCACGCGCCGGAAAAGACTAGCGCAGTTACAAGTGCAGTGTTTTCGTCTAAGGAAATTAGTGCAAGAGCCGCTACGGCGCCTGCTACAGCGTCCCAGTTGGTGACCAGAGCCAACGCGCCAAAACTTATTCTGCAGCGGAGACAGCGGGTATCCATGCAACCAAATTGACATTTTTCGAGTGATTCTCAATCTATTAAGAATTTAAAAGAGCTAATTCAGATTTAGAACATTTTATGAGTCGATTGGGCGATTCTCGAAGTATCAATCCGCGAGCGAGAGGCCGAAAGTGGGCTGTGAAAAAGACAGAGTGTAAATATAAAAAAAATAAAATAATTCTCACAAAAAGAGGTTCCTCGATATGGCACGCTTTTTTGGGAATTATTTTATTTCTTCACATTTGCTCTGGGGCTTACACATTTAGTAAACGGCTACCACGAATTCTCGCGTCTTGCATAGTGAATCGCGGAACTCTGAGCCCTGGTTCAATTCGACTAGAATTTCAATTTCATTTGGATTGCTTCAAGGCGCATATCAAGTTGGTCGTCCATGAATTTGTGACATCCAATCTCGACTTTTGTAGCTCGCTACACACAGGTCTTCGGGCCAGTGCAATAAGATGCCTGCAGTTGGTGCAAAAACTCTGCCGCTAGGCTAGTCTGTCGTGAGCAGTGCTAGCGCCGAAGCTAACGTTGCAGCTGTCACAGTACTATAGTCACAGCGTCGCCATATTACGCCACTTCTCACCGACCTGCACAGGTTCCGCATCAAGCAGTGCACCGACTTCACGGTTTTGTCACTCACTCTTAAGTTCCTTCATTACCCTGCACCGGTTTACTTATTCGAACTACTTCTCGTCAGGCATAGGCATCGTACGACTCGCTCTTCTGATTCGAGTCGCTTGGCGACTGTGTCACTAAACAGCCTCAAATCCTTTTGGGTGCCTCTAGTGCGTATGTATCCAAAGCTTGCATTTCACTTCCGACTGACGCAATGACATTCTCTGACTTGGAGATATTTAAACGGGATCTGTGAACTCACCGATCCTCGAAACTTTTGTGGAGCAGTGCGAATGGTTCTCTGTGTCCTTCTGCGTGCTGACTCTGCGAACGCTATCTCTAACCGTTTAAATGCTTCCTTTGCAGCATGCGTACAGTGTCTTAAAAGAGACGTAGATCTCTTGGGTGCTGTACAAATTTCCTACTACCATAATAATTATTATCGCTTTTGCCCGAATTTGCAAGGGGTGCTCGGTAACGCCAGACCGGCTGTCCCCGCCCAGGGTTCTTCTAGGGAAAAAGAACGAGCATTTCGGCAGCGCGGATAGCTCTGCCGGTAGATGGCAGCATGGACGGCAATACCGGTAGATGGCAGTACGAACAGCTCAAAGAGTCAACCGTCGGGTTTCCTGCAGAGCGGTCGCATCGGGTCGCCGTCTCGCAAAACGGAAGAGCAGCGTGCCCGGAAGTCCTAGCGACTGGGCGGGTGCCGGAGGCTGGGAGGCTCGCTGAGCTGGAGCGGCCGCCGCTGCTGTTGCTGCTGCTACGCCACCGCTCACCGTCGGAGCGCCAGACCTTCACCTCGTCGTGATGGCCGTGACTCAAGTGGACGCCTTGGTTGTCGACAATGGTGGAAGCGTAGTACTGCCTCTCGCGGCGCAGCATCATATCTGAAAGGAAGCCGTGCCAGACGTGCGAGCGCTCCGGCCGGCTCGCTCGCCAAGCGCCGCGCGGGGCGGCGAAACTCGCCAAGCCTGCAGATGCCAAGCGACGCGCTTGCCGCCTACTCTTGACGGGGTTGGAGACGCTTCGCGGTGCGTCGAACTTGGAGCTGTCCATGCGCAGCGAGGCCGTGCTCAGTCGCAGCGCCCGTCGCGCCGCCAGCTCGCCCTGTGCCCGCTCGTATGTGACCGCCATGCGGTCGTGCTCCATGCTGATGTCTACGCCCACGCTGCCCGTGAGCGCGCCGTCGAACGCATCCGTGTCGTGCGCCAGCAGCTTCTCGTGAGTGACGAAGAAAGCGTAGAGCTGCTCGAACGCTGTCAGGCCCGTGCGCTCGACGTTGGTGCGTGCGCTCTCGAACTTGAACGCCCACACGGCGAGGAAGTCCTCGAGGTCGTGCAGCAGGGCCCGAACTCCGGCGTCTGAAAGGAGACGGGGGAGCTTCCACAATATGGCGGCGCATCCATTCTAGTGGTGTCCGGGGGCGAAGCCATTTTTCTGGGGGCGAAGCCATTTTTCTGATGGCGAAGTCATTTTTCGCGGACTGCAGCCATATTTGCGGGGGGGGGGGGGGGGGAGGGCAGCCATCTTCTAGCGGGCACAGCCATTTTCTGCGGGGCGAAGCCATGTTTTGCGGGAGGGGGGTCAGCCATTTTCCAGCGGGGGCAGAAGAGCCTTTCTGCTCGGTGCTCATTTGGCGCGCTGAATGCTAATCGTCAAGCTATACCGGAGGCGGCCATCTATTTCCATAAGAAGCCAAATTATTTTGAGGGTGCACGGGCTCTATTGGGCCAGCGGCAGCCGTTGCCACAGAGAACCGCCGCCGCAAGGCGCGAGAGAATGGTAGAAAGGCATTTTTTTTAGCGAGGATCCCGTTTCGCGCTCCAGTTTCGAGTCGGTCCCTTTCTGGTGGCTGCACAAAGGCTTCTGGGATAACCGGTTTTGGGATTGCGAGTAAAAGTCTTATGTTTACAAATCTAGAAGCTCCGGAGGAGAACCTTCATATGGCGGCGGCGAAGACCTCCGGATACTAGCCGCACAGCGAGTAGCACGAAGGCGTGAGCATTCAGCCGGGGCATTTCATGCTGCTCCGGCAGGTGCCATCCGCAGCAAGCGGACGACACGCGTCGGCCCCGAGCTTTTAGCCTCCTCCGAATACCTGGGGGGGGGGGGGGGGTTACAGGACTGAGAGAGCGACGGGGGGGGGGGGGGGGTGGTTGGCTTGACGTGCGACAGAGATGCAGCTTGGCCGTGGCTCGCGGATGCGAGGTGTTTCCACGCAGAAAAGTTAAAGTATCTAGGGAGGTGACTCTTTTTATGCCGGTATAAATTGGCCTGCTGAGCGGCGCGCGAATTCAGCGAAGAGCTCCGATATATGTAGGGATGCTGGATATACGTAGATATATGTAGGGATGCTGGATATACGTAGATATATGTAGGGATGCTGGATATACGTAGATATATGTAGGGATGCTGGATCTTCTTGATCTTCTTTTATCGCTAAAAAAGGCTTCCTACCGGTGCGCCATCAGCACGAGAAAAAATCGTTTTCGAGGTAATCTAGAATATTAAGCGCCCCGTTAAAATGGCAATACAAGCAGTTACAGCAGCAAGTTTTTAGTGAGGGCTAATTTTAAAGTTAAGGCCTTGACTTTGAGGCGCGCCCTCGAAGTCGAAGTTAGCCCACGTGCCGATTCAATACTGGCGACGCTTTTGCGCTGCAAGACCTTCATTCTCGCTTTCTCGACGACGCACCCGCTTAAAGTTGCTATACCATCAAGACGAAGCGATGGGTTTTTTGACAGGAAATCGCTGGCACGACGGCAGCGACTGCACGGAGCATTCGGACCTCCTCCTCAGAGTCCCAGCCGCCGCCGGGTCTGCGTCCGCGATTCTCCCCGACGCTGACCCCGGACGCTGATCCCAAAAGCTGACCCGGACAATGAACCCGGTCGCTGGTCGCGCCTGCGCCCGTTCGAGTCAGCCGAGACTCACAGCGAAGCTTAGCTGTAATGAATGCGTATCCGCAGTACGTGGCGAACGCCAGGTCCTCCATTTCTTTGTAGGACGGTTCCGATTCGTCGAAGAAAAGCACGACCTTGCTGAAGTCGAAGACGCTGGCGCAGTACTTGGAAATCAGTGGCGGCAGGATGTGCAGCAGCCGCGGGCGAAGCGGCGTCTGGCCGCCGCCGCCGCGGGCCGCGGCTGCCACAGCCGCCGCCGCCGCACTAGGCAGCGAGTCGCTCTCCGTCGCTCCGCTTCGAGGCTCCAGGAATGCCGGCTTCGTCGGTCCCAGCTGGGCGCTGTAGGCGCTCTCGGCGGTGAACAAGTTGAGCAGAACCTCGCGTAGCTGGCCGCTGCAGCGGATCAGGCGAAGGCGCCGGCTATGCAGCGAGACGGCGAGCGCAAGCGCCGGACCGACCGCTGGTGTCGTCGCATTAGCGATTCGCCTCGAAGATCGCATTTCCGCGACCTTCCAGCTGTCGCCGGATGCCTCCGAAAGGAGACAGGACCTGGATCGAGCTCGGGCGAGCCTTCGATCGGAGCGAGCTCGGCTGCGAGTCTGCCCGAGGCTGCGAGCGAGGCAGCGAGGCAGCCGAGCTTACGCGTGCACTTTCAGCCACTCCGCAGGCTCGGCGGCTGCCAGCGCCCAGTTCTGGCCGTAGGCCGAGTGCTGCCTGAAAACGAAGACGGCGGCGGTGAGTTCGTGCGACCGCCGGACGCATCCGCTCGTCCTTGGCTGTTCTCTCTCTCTCTCTCTCTTTCTTTCTCTCTCTCTCTCTCTCTCTCTCTCTCTCTCTCTCTCTCTCTCTCTCACTCTCACGGTCGGTAGATGGCGCTACGACCCTACGACGGGCGAGCCCATCCGACAAGTGCGTCCGTCCGCGCGGCATCTGCTCTCGCTCGCTCGCGACGGCTCGGCATTAGTGAACGAGAGCGAAAGTCGGCTTCCAGCGCTTCGCCGCCGCGCTCACCAGATGTACGCTCTGCATCCGCCTACGACGACGTCGAACAGCAGAGCGGCCTTACGGAGCCTGTACGATGCCGCTTCGACGCTCGCTCTCCACAAGGCGCCTCGTGCTTCCAGGTCCTCCAAAAAATCGCTTGAATTTCAGAAACGTCGGAGAAGTGACGGCGGCGCCAGGAGGGGAGCCGATGCCATTTCGGAGGAATTTTAGCTAGCTGCCGATAGGAGGCGAAACAGAGTGCGAAGCTGTGCCTCGGTCGCTGGGCAGTTCGCTGCAATACCAATCGGCAACTAGGGGTTCTAGAGGCTCCTGAAAATAGGTTACGTTGTCGTCACTGCCGTACAAATGAATTATATTTATATTCTTTGTTCCGTTTTCGGCACGTACGCCGAGTAAGGTTGTCCCCTTTATGCGTTGCCTCTTCATATAGGCATCCTACTTGCGATCTTATTTAAGGTTTCATTTGAGGAACGTCTAAGCACTATTTGCCTGAATACATCTCGCGGTCTATGATTTCTTTCGGCAAGACAATTCATTTGAAAGTGCTCAAGCCATGCTATCTTGCAGAATTCAATGAAGCACTGGCCACACAAAAACGTCTATGATGCCGCTATGACGACAAATCTGGCCCCGTCTGGCATTGTAAAGCAGAATAATTCTGTGAAAGTGCTGCATCTATTCTTTATATGGCAGAATCAATGGAGGCATTGATTATACGACAGCGATGATGATGATACCTCAAAGGTACGCGATTAAAGGATGACGATTACCATCAGAAAAAGAGTAAGTGCGTAGATAACGACGGAAGATTGATGCCTTTAAGCCTGCCTATCTTTTCCCCTGGTTCCAAACGTTCACATATCCGTTTATTTTCACACATTAAGAGTTCTCCCGGCCATTCAATTTACAGATGCAATGCTGAACTGCACAGGACTTTGTCTGAGGTGGGTGTCTGTGCGAAAGCTGCACTGCAAAGCTCTCTAGGGAATAAAGAAAGAGTGAGCAACTGACATAGGCTGGTATTCGCCTTATGACATCGGTCTCTGATATTATGATGTGATATTATATTATACAAAATATTCTACGGACACATGATATTGGTATCTAATATTATTCTAATATGCCCTCAGCAATTTCTTTTTGGTTTCTGCCAGCGAGAGAGTACCTTCTTAAACTCGACATCTGTCTATAGGAAAGCGAAATACTACCGTCTACGTAAGCGAGGGCTAAAGATAATTGTTCTGTTTTGTATGATCATTATATCACCTTTCAACTTGCTTGTAAAATGTGTTGCCGGAATATCTGGGCGTGAATCAATGTCAAGCAGGCCGGTCTAATGACGGCCAACAGCTTTCTTGCATATGGATTTCACCCGCCTCCCCGAGGAGTTACCTCACTCTAGCATTTGCATTATCTCAATTAGTGAAACCTTCTGTAAAGCCAGTGCTGACATCTACGGGAGTCCATTGCTGAGTCAGCTATCATTAAGCTAAATACTAAATAAATATTTGCAAATGAACCTCTGGAGATCGTTAACTCGGGCTTACCGAATAGGTGTACGCAAGAGCTCGGACCAGCTGAGCAGCGATGCTCGTGCTATTGGCCCTCTGGATCACGTGATGCTCGTGCTTTTGGCTCTGGATAATAATAATAGTAATGCACTTGATAAAGCGCCCTCAGAGAACTCACCTCTTTCTAGGCACTTTACATTTGCTGGATCGCGAACGACGAGCGAAAAAAGACGTCTTAAAGTGGCCAGTGGCCGAAGTAGTCACTGTCCGGTCCTAAGGTCAGGATGATCACCCTGGTAAGTTGTGCAGTCACTCGCCATGCTCTGTTATTTCAGAGTATACTCGGTGTATTACAGCTTTGAAGGGGTTGGCAGATACAAAAGTTCACATGCACAGACTCGTAACGAACATGTGGACATCTGATCGTAAGTAAAAGTCATAGACTCGCAGGCTCCTCGCGGAGGTCTCATTTATAAATATTGTTCTGGCGGGTAGCCCGCGGATAGCAAGCCTTGACCCACGATCTTTCTAAATTTCAAGTGGCGCTACGGTGCTCATAGGTATAGATAGCTGTACCTTTCTTCAAGCATTTCGAGTAATAATAATAATAATAATAAGAATTCACTTGATAAAGCACCCTCAGAGAACTTAATCTCTTTCTAGGCGCTTTACATTTGCTGCAAAGTGATATGCAATTGAATAGTAAGTAAAATCATGCTTGAAAAACAAACGAAATGAATAATATGGTTAGGGGTGACATGCACAGGGTCAGCATGCAAATGTGGTTAGTGGCAGCATGCACACTGACACAGCAAGCATAAGCACATCAAGGACGAATCACAGGGACCCACTAAATGCTGTCCTAGTGCTGTTTTCGCATTAAATACTAGCGGCTAAGATTTTAGTAATTCCTCAGCCTAGGTAATAACTGACAGCAAGAGCACTAAAGCATTAATCAGCCTCCAGCAGTAGCAGCAGCAGCATCAGCAGCATCAGCAGCATCGGCTGGCCCCTCTTGACTGGCGGAGGTGACAAAGGCGCTCCACTCACCAACGCTTTCACCGCGTGAATCGCAGTCTCGTAGCAGGACAGCTCGAGAGCCGAGCAGAAGAGCAGCACGCTGTTGGCATCGGCGTTGCTGGCGGATGCTTGGAGCGAATGCAGTGCTTCAACCAGCGATTTGCCTGCCAGCGACTGGACGATGGTACCAGGATCCGCTTGCCCAGCAGCCATGACCTCCGAGGCCAGCGCGGCCAGAAAGAGTGGCGTCTTGGTCATGGCGGCCAGCGCCGGAGCCGCAGCCGCCGCCGCTGCCGGCAGATGCCGCTCGGCAAACGCGGCCGCCGCCTCGGCATTGGCGAAGCCCTCCGAAAGCGTCACGAGAGCTCCGCGCTCGCCCAGACTGGCGTGCCAGGCATCGGCCGCTTCGGCGGGCGTCGCCCCCGTCGGCAATGCTGTTGGCTCCTTTATCGAGACGAGTACGGCGATGCCGGGCGGAAGCTGGGACAGTGCTTCCAGGAAGGCCGAAGTGCGAGCCGAGTCTCGAAGATAGTCCAGCCCGTCCATCACGAGCAGGATGCAGACGGTCGGGTGCGCCTCGGCCGCGGCGACGACAGCTCGCCGAAATTCGGAGAACATCTGATCGCCTCCACCGCCGAGAGGAGCAGGAACAGAGGAGGCAGTGGCTGCGTCGGCAGCAGGCTGCGATGAGCCGCCGCCGCCTCCGGGCAGCGCGTCCTGCAGCTGTCCGAGCACGTCGTGCAGCAGACGACCATAAGTGCCCACCGAGGAGCCGAGAGCACAGAAGCGGGCAACGGTCACGCACTGGCGCGACTCGGTGCGGCAGTCGCGGGCGAAGTCGGCTGCCGCCCGGCCGACAAGCCACGTCTTGCCGCACCCGGGTGGTCCTGTGACGGCGACGACGTCGTGCGTGTCGCGAAGAGCCGCCTGCAGCTTCCGACCGACGATCTCGCGCTCGGCCGCATGAAGCCTGTCGCCGGCGGCCGCAGCCGCCGTGGCCACGTGGTGGCACCAGCGCACACTGTTGTAGGCCGATTCGAGGCAGGGCGTCCACTGCCCGTCGCGTGGTGCCGTCTGGCGAAGTTCGGAGAAGCGGCTGTCGACGTGGTCGATCAGGTGCTCGGCCAGGCCAGTAACCGAGTGACCGTCTGACTGAGTGACGGTGAACAGCTTGAACCGCACCGCTGCCGCTGGCTGCCCCGAGCCGGCAGCGGCTGCGGCAGACGTCAGCAAGGCCAGAGCAGTGGGAGTGCAGTGCTCGCTCACGAGTGCCACATAGGTGGCCGTGCCATCGTTCTCTGACATAGCTTGGCGCAGCCTTGTCACGGCTGCAACGCCCAGATGCAAGGGCAGACTCACGAGTCGGCTGTCGTGCGGTACCAGGTGAATGACTCGTGCTAGCCTACCCGCGTAGAGGGTAAGTGGGATACTTGCTCAGTGTTATACAGTGCAGGGTAATGGTAACCCGAATGATAAAGACAGCAGAACCGAAGCAGGTATGGAGATACCGTGCAAGAGGATACAGGGAAGGAAAGAGCGAGAGAGAGAGAGAGAGAGAGAGAGAGAGAGAGAGAGAGAGAGAGAGAGAGAGAGAGAGAGAGACAGCGACAGAGACAGAAAGACAGAGACAGAAAGACAGAGAGATGGAGACAGAAAGAGAGAGACAGAAAGAGAGAGAGAGAGAGAGAGAGAGAGAGAGAAATACAGAGACACAGCGACAGAGACAGAAAGATGGAGACAGAAAGAGAGAGAGATAGAGAGAGAAATACAAAGACACAGCGACAGACAGAGAGATGGAGACAGAAAGACAGAGAGAGAGAGAGAGAGAGAGAGAGAGAGAGAGAGAGAGAGAGAGAGAGAGAGAGAGAGAGAGAGAGAGAGAGAGAAATACAGAGACGCAGCGACAGAGACAGAAAGACAGAGAGATGGAGACAGAAAGAGAGAGAGAGAGAAATACAGAGACAGAGACAGAGAGATGGAGACAGAAAGGGAGAGAGAGAGAGAGAGAGAGAGAGAGAGAGAGAGAGAGAGAGAGAGAGAGAGAGAGAGAGAGAGAGAAATACAGAGATACAGAGACAGAGAGATGGAGACAGATAGGGAGAGAGAGAGAGAGAGAGAGAGAGAGAGAGAGAGAGAGAGAGAGAGAGAGAGAGAGAGAGAGAGAGAGACAGAGACAGACAGACAGAGACAGACAGACAGACAGAGGACGGTGAAAGCTGAGCTACAGCTTGCCACTAGTTGAAATCTTAATCTTGCGGTTACTCAGCTACTTTGGTTAGACCTAGTCGGGTACTTTTGGATTCTTTCTTGCAGTTCCACTCACCCTGCTTTATACTGCTATCATCTTCGATCCACAGCTGCGTACATAAAAAATAGAACGGCGGATCACCAAGAATCATATATGACTCGAGATGCCAGCAGGATAAAGCGGCCACAGAATGCACAAACCCAAGGGAACGTCCGTCGTGGTGGGCAGTATGTTTGGGAATAAGCAATTAAATAAAGCAAATATCATTCGCTCGTTTAGAACCCTAAGAGAGCTGAATCTCCATCTGGGCGCTTCAGATACGCTGCCGCAGGGCTTGAGCCCACCCCAGCCCCGACCAAGGTCGTAAAGGGAATCACCTTGACCTCGGATGTTTAAGACGAGCGCATTTCACTGGACGCGAGGCTGAATGTGCATCCAAGATGAAAGCCCTCGAGTCTCGAGCAGTGCCGGAAGGTATGCTTTTCGATACCGCCCACACATCAGATCATGCTGTCCTGGATTGTATGTACTGGTCTCCTACACTGGCTACACTGCCGCTCCGCTCTCCTCCTCACCAGTATGTACTGAGTACGTACATACCAGTGGGTGAGGATGTCACGCCAGCTAGCTATGAGGCCCCGGATAACGCCCAGCAGCCATTGAAGAACTGACAGTGACTGCAATGCCTCCTTCGGTGGCATTGCAGTGCTACCGGCAGGCCCCGAGGCAGCCTTAAAGACAGCGCACCCTGGACGGCTGCGCTGCCCAAAGGCAATGCAGCCGTCCAGGGTGAACTGAACAGTGAGGTCAACGACGGTGACGTTATTTCCATGCTAGATTTGCCCCTGGGTCTTAGTCCATGGAGGTTGGAGAGGGGTGTAGTGCTCAAACTTTGTCTCTCTGTCTGTAGCTCCACAAAGCCGTAAAGACTACGTTCGTGTTACCCAGGAGAGTTTTTAATATTGAGGTCAAAGCCTGGGAGGCTTTTGGCTCGCATTCAGTTGCCAACAGAGACTCTGTCTCACGCAACGCAGAGAAAGTGGGAAGCACAGCCGAGTCAGGAGGACAGTTGAGGAAGTGAGCAGCATGGAAGCAGCAGCCCAGGACAGCTGGAAAGGATTTGCCGAAGCAGCAGGTGAGTAGATGTCGCTGCATAAGAATTGGGTAAGTTAGTTCACAGTCAAGAAACCGCGGACCAAAAGCTTCTATCACCCAACAGTCTTTAGGCAAAGGAGCGGAGAAGCTATTTTGTTGTCTATAGAGGATCTATGGACACCTTGACACTGAAACTGGTGCACCAGTTCAGCTAGGTATGAAGGAGCGAAGCCATGGCCTTGGCCTTGTAGTTAGGAATGAGAATGTTGCTCTGTATCCTTTGATCAACCAGGAGCCGTCGCAGCTCCGTCAGCGGAGGAGACCGAACCTCAGGGAATTTACTTAATAGCCTGGCAGCCATATTCATCAGAATTTTCAGAGGCTTCGTGGCTTTTATTGTTAGCCCAGCCAAAGCGGCTTTGCATTAGTCCGGCCGAGACAGAATCAGAGAGCTAGCTGGATTCCTAGCAAACCACTTCGGTAGACATTACCCAATCTTAGACAGGGATCGAGCGTGACAGCTAGCTGTAGAAACAGTCTTCTTAATGGATAATAATAATAATAATAATGTATAGTGCTCTCAGAGGACTTAATCTCTTTCTAGGCACTTTGCATTTGCTGAAAATGAAGCATGGCCGAATGGTAATGAAGCATTCCAACTTTGAGCTGTGCTCAAAGAGGAACCTACATTTCGAGTATAGCATTGAATGCATTCTACCTCAGCTAACATAATGCAGTTTTTGTTCGGGAGTAGAAGGGTGTGGATTAAACTCCTTAGGTCTTACTTAGCATAGCATATCCTGTGAAGGGCTGTGTTCAGCAACAATAGTGACAGTAAGACATTTGTATAGCACCATAAGAGAAATAAATCTCTTTATAAGAATCTTACATATGCTGGAAAGGAGCCTTTCAATTGGTTTGTGATAGAATCTAAATTGTCAGCATGCATTAGCACATAAAGGACAGTGCAGCACGGACCTAGCAAGAGCTATGAGAACAGGACTGGCTTAGCTACTCATTACACATGTTGTCCGTCAGGTCAGGCGATGTCGTGAAGTCAGTCGGTAGAGATTTCCATACCTCGGGGGAGGGGATGGGGGGCAGACGATATAATGGCACTGTTTCCAAAGCATTCGAGGTTTAATAGAGAGCCAGAGCTGAACGACTTGTACCAAGCAAGCATTCAATGATTCTGGCAGAATCGCACGTGCACGGATTTCTTGTTGCTGCGATCGGTGATTCGCTGTGCGAGTTTACCAGGCATATGGTGGCCACAGACCGCCGTAGGCAGGTCTGAAAGTGTCCATTCCGCGAGGATTCGAGGACAACGTCGACCTCTGCCGAGTGCTTTTTGTAGCAGTGGATACAGAACTTGGCAAACTCGTCAGCGGAAAGCGTAGCTGCAATTCAGCAAAGGCAGTCACAGTCGTAGGTGCAACGGCAAAGCTATGAACGGAGCTGCAGTCGGCATGTGCTGGGCATGGCATATGGGCAGGCATAGCAGGCTGGCTGGTAGGTCTTCGTCCAAGCTGCCGGTCAGCTGCTGTCTGACCTCTGACCTCGTCCCTTCGAGCTGGCCTCACAGGTCTTCAAATAATGCTTGGCGCGCACAGCAATCGCTTGGAGCTCTGGCTTTCAGTGCTCTTACGATAGCCAACAGGCTCCATTTCACGGAACATAATAATAAAATGCTACTAACAATAATACATTTGTATAGTGCCATCAGAGAACTTAATCTCTCTTTCTGGACACTTTGCATATGCTATAAAGGAAGCATGATCGTATTGTTGGCGATAGAATGCACAATGTCAACAAGAATAACATGATTAGAGGTGACATGCACAGGGTCCGGCATGGAAAAATAATTAGTGGCAGCATGCACAGTGTCAGCACGCATAAGCACACAAAGGACAAATTGCACGGACCCAGAAAAGGCTGTGATAAATAGAAGGGTTTTAACTTTTTTTTTAAATGTCATCAAGTCAGGGGATATTGTGATTGTGACGTCAGTCGGGACCGAGTTTCAGGCTTAAGGAGCATACAAACTAACGGCGTAGTCTCCAAAAGATTAGAGGTTCGTACGAAGTGTACGCAAACGATTTGATTCAGAAAGCGGGTGGCACGATGCCTAGCCTGGTGGGCGAGGTAGTTCTGCTAGGTAGGCGGGAGCCAGAGATTCTGATTGGTAGGTTTGAGCCCAAGCATGAAGGGACCTATAATTGAGTGACAGAACGTTGAAGTAAATGCGCTGCTTGACTGGTAGCCAGTGCAGGTCGGCAAGAAGTGGTTTGATGTGGCAGCTGCGACGCTCACGGCAGACAAGCCTAGCTGCAGAGTTTTGCACTAGCTGCAAGTGCTTGATTGCCCCACACTCTGGTAGACCAGCAAGCAGTGGGTTGCAGAGGTCGAGACAAGATGTTACAAATGCATGGACTACTTTGAGTGTAGTGTCCCTGCCTAAGCAAGCAATCTGTGCTAGCAATGTTATGAAGCTGAAAGTAGGCAGGCTTTACTGTGGAGCTGATGTAGTCGTCTAGTGTAAGGTCACTTTGAACAGGACACCTAGATTTCGTGCAGATGCAACGGGAGCATGCTACATGCTGCTGGCAGAGCCGATTTTGACCGTTAAGCTGTCCAATTTCTAAGTCACACTTGGTTTGCCCATATATGTTAAAATAAGAAGTTGCTTTTATCGTCGTTTAATTTGAGAAAGTTTGCTGCCATCCATGTGAGGGTGTCAGCAAAGCATGCAGCAGGGGAGTTGAGAGAGTTCGTTGAGCTGGAAGGCTGGGGAATCAAAGCAAAGGTACACTTAAGTGTCATCTCCATAGAGGTTAAAGCCTAGGTTGTGCTTGCTTGACGATCACACCGGCAAGAGGAAGAGTATAAACTGGGGAGCAGCAGAACAACCACAGAGCCCTGAGGTTGTTCTGCTGCATATTTATTTCAATGGTTCCTCGGATGATCTTTTACCGTTCATTTCAGTACTCTGGAGTCCCTCACTAAGATATGGCTTGAACCATTGTAGTGCAGTGCCAGTGATGCCAAGGCGAGATGAGACACGCTCGAGAAGGACTTGGTGTTGGTGATCTAGAGTATCAAAAGCTGCCAAAAAATCGAGCAAAACAATCAGAGAGACTCTACTTAATTCTTAATTCATGAGAAGGTGGTTATGTACCCTAAGAAAAGCTGACTCTGTGGAGCGATTAGCTCTAAAATCAGACTGGAACTCAGTAGCACGGTTTGAAGTTTCAATAAATGAGTTTAGCTGATCTGGCACGACTCGTTCGAGTGTCTTTGACAGAAACGGTAGAAAGGAGACTGTGCAGACGCTGCTCAAGTTCTCTTGGTCTAGTGTCGCTTTCTTTAGTAGTGGCCTGACTACAGCTTTTTTGAAAGGTGCTGAGACATGACCTGACACTAATGGCATATTCATAAGGATAGTTATGCATGGCAGCAGTAGATCAATGCAATGTAGGAGCAGGACAGTGGGAATAGGGCCCAAATGACTTTGATGTCTCCTTTAATAATAATAATAATAATAATAATAATGCACTTGATAAAGCACCCTCAGAGAACTCAATCTCTTTCTAGGCGCTTCACATTTGCTGCAAAGGGAAGCGCGATTGAATGGTGAGTAATATCATGCTTGATAAACATTAATAACATGGTTAGAGGTGACATGCACGTGGTCAGCATGCAAATGTGGTTAGTGGCAGCATGCACACTGTCAGCACGCATAAGCACATGAAGGACGAATCACAGGGACCCACTAAATGCTGTCTTAAATAGGTGTTTTTAAGTTCTTTTTAAATGTTGTCAGGTCAGGGCATGTTCTGACGCATGTCGGGAGGGAGTTCCAAGCTTTGGGAGCATACAAACTAAATGCAAGGTCTCCAAAGGATTTGAGGTTTGTACGAGGTATTGGTAAACTGTTGGATTCCGAAAAGCGGGTGGTACGATGCTTGGCCTGGTGGGGGAGTAGATCTGAGAGACAGGCTGGAGCCAAAGAATGAAGTGACCTAAAAGTGAGCGATAAGACCTTGAAGTCGATCCGTTGCTTGACTGGTAGCCAGTTCTTTGATTGGTATATGAACTTCAGGACGAGATCGCTATGACCTGCTTGAATGTAGACACTGAGGTGCTGCAAGTAATTGAGGGGAATCCTTTGGGGCTGTTATCGAGGGACTGAAGTCCAGAATGGATGGAACTCCTTTGGGGATAACTCCGTGATATTTTCTATCGTGCGGCCAAAGAAGCTAGAGAAGCGATCAGCAAGGTTGCGATAATAGTCATTAGGTAAGGAGCTAAGTTGGGAGCGGTTAAGGAGATGGTTGATCGTAGACATCAGCATTTTTTGATTGTGCACCAGTGATTCAGCAACATTTTTATTGAAGCTAGACTTAGCGTTAGCTAAGATTAGCTAGGAGAAAATTAAGGTGAGAAGTTATCTGAGTCAATAGGGCTGCCGATGTAGTGAGGCAGCATGAAAGCAGCAGCTCAGGGCCCGGCCGGCCAACGGGTGTACTACAGTTTGCTGCAGGAAAGTGGATGTCGCTGGATAATAATTTGGGAAGTGAATCCCAGAGTCTGGAGCCTTCAGAGAAAAGATTCTGTCGCCAATAGTCTTTAAAGCAAAGGAATGGAACAGCTAATTTGTTGTCCATGTCGGACCTAAGGGCACGACGAGGCCGAAGCTGGTGCAGCAGTTCAGCTACGTATGAAGAGGAGCCAAGCCGTGGCCTTGACCTTGTGAGTCAGCGTAAGAACTTTACTCTGTATCCTTTAAACAACCGCAAGCCATAGCAGCTCTTTCAGTAAAGAAGACACGTGGCTGAACCTCAAGAATTTTTTAATAGCCTTGCAGCCATATTCACCACCATCTGCAGAGGCTTTGTGACTTTTTTTGGTAGCCCAGGCAAAATGGAATTCCATTAATCCAGCTTAGTCCGGATTAAGGAACTAGAATGGTTTTAGCAAGCCACTGTTGGCAGACAGTTCCAAATCTTAGACGGTTCGACCGTGGTGGCTAGTGGTGGAAGCGGTCTTCTTAATGAAGCTTTCAAAAGTTAATAGTAATAATGATAACACACTTGATAAAGCACCCTCAGAGAAATCAATCTCTTTCTAGGCGCTTTACATTAACTGCTAAGGAAGCACGATCGAATGGTTAGTGGTTGCATGCTCAATAAACAACAAGAATAACATGGTTAGGGGTGATATACACAGGGTCAGCATGTATGTGTGGTTAGTGGCAGCATGCACAGTGTCAGCACACATAAGCACATCAAGGTTGAAACTTTAAGCAGTTATCAAATAGGACACCTAAAGTCAGAGCACGTGGTGAAGATCACACTACAGCATCACTAATTTGAAGAGCAAGGTCTTTTAGTCCTGCTACATGCTTGGAGTGGCCTCTCTTGTCATATCGTGGTTTAGTGTAAGGAAATTGGCCGGCATCCAGGATCGAATATCTGCAAGGCAAGCATTCACTTTATCAGCCGCTGCAGAGGATTGCGACTGTTTAAAGGACAAAATTCAGTGGGTACCGTCAGCATCAAAGTGCTAGCCGATCACGTGGGCCCGAATCCCTTTTTCCAGAGGTTCGGTATAAATGGAGAACAGCAAAGGGCTGAGAACAGACCCTTGTGGAACTCCACACGTGACTGGTCTGCTGGATGAGACGAACCACCATACGACACCGATCGAACAAGGTCGAATGAATACGATTCAAACCACATTCGCAATCGTTCAAGTAGGATATCGTGATCAATAGAGTCGAATACAAGTATAGAGCAGAACCAGGGCAGTTGTTTGACCACCATCGTGCTTGCTTACGATGTCAATGGTCACATGGAGGAGAGTAGTTTCAGCGTAGTGGTGTCCGTGCTTTTCCACGGCATTAATTCCGTGGAATATATATAATATATGGAATATAAATAATATATATATACATTATTTATATATATACGTGCTTATAAAATTACAAAAAGCATCCGTACCTGTACCTATTGTACTCCTGTAAACTACATTACTTTGTGGCCCACCGAACTCCCTCAAGGATGGCTGTGAATCCATCTAACTTTATAGTCACCTGGCAGGCTATAACTCCAGTGACCAATCCCAAGTGTTCTACCTAGAATGTGCAATCGACGCACAACAAGCCAAATGCTACTACGCGACTCGATTCTCGACGTCGCCCTGGACCTGTTTGCAGTGACTTGGACCTGCCTAAAGTTGACTTTCAATCGTCAACATGGCGTAACAGCTACATCGATCCACGCCTGTCTGACCTTCACCTGCACCCTACTAAGTATCGAATCGACTTCAAGGTTATCTCTCCGGCGTGCAGGTCGCTTCGTACGCTTGCGCCAGCCTTGACCTATCCGACCACGCTCCTCCAGTCATGTGATCTCAAAGCACCTGCTCAGACTTTAGTTCTTATGCTCCCGAAGCCTGGAACTCACTCCCGACTAACGTCATGTCATGTCATGTCATGACATCACCTGACTTGACGACATTCAAGCAGTAGCTAAAAACCTGCCTAACAGCAAATAATGCCGTGTAATTCTCCTCTATTCGCTTATGCGTGGTGACATTGTGCATGACTTTCTAGGTTCTTTACTGTATACTGTATACTGTAACGGAAGTATGATCAACAGCTAATGATAATCGAGGTTATGCACCGTGCATCCTGTAAAATGAAATGAATGAAAATGTAAAGTGCCTAGAAAGAGATTGGATTCTCTGACGGTGCTATAACAAATATATTATTATTAATATGTTGTCACTAAACAATGTACATACGTCATTGCCAGAATACGTAAGTTACCTTGAAATGAATTTATTTCTCTTAGGGCGTTATGCAAATTTCTTTATAACTATTTTACACACTTTCGGCCAACTTTTACCACCCATATAAAGAGCTAACTGTGTTTTTTTTATATTTCGATGACGCGTCTTCTTTGCAGCAAATGTAAAGCGCCCAGAAAGAGATTGAGTTCTCTGAGGGTGCTTTATCAAGTGTATTATTATAATTCCTTATAATATGTTTGGAGCTAGCACTCTCGTTAATGAAGATCTTGATTATTACATCGTTTGCCATAACTTATCATAATACGGCGCAGCTTCTTTTGCTATCGTCGCTCAAAAATGTGCAAATGAACTGTCGGCATTCCCGAGCGACGCCCCGTTAGAGCGTTTCCGGGAACTTTGTTTCCTGGGCGGTGCTAATTGCTGAGAGGCAACAGATTTCTCCCACTCAGTTACTTTAGGATGCAAAGGAAAGCCAGCAAAAAATAGCCGGGATAAGTCGGGCGTACACACGGAGACACGAATTTAATGGATGTTTGCAGACCTAAAGCGGCCGCTGTACTCTACTGTATTTTCGCAATTGCCGAGGCAATTATGCAATTTAGGTCGTGCTGGTTTGGCCCAGTGGTTAAGGTGCTCGCCCCAATAAAGGAGTGCCGAGTACATGCGTTCGAGCCCTGTGGCATATGTGATGTGCCTGAATAGAGATTAAGTTTTGTTAGGGCGCTATACAAATGAATTTGGTTTATTTATTTAGACAATTACCTACCCCCTCCCATATTTTGTGCCCGCACTCAACTACAGGTACCCATAACTGTATTATCATTCTAGTCTGAATTAATAAAATAGGTCTGTATACTCTATTTTAATTATCCAATAATGGTTGCCTGAATTACACTTCTCCACCGATAGAGGGGACAATTAGAAGCTAAACGGACAGCATAACTTTGTCACAACAGCGACATTTTGAGGTGACTGAGTTTATACAAGTTCGGCATTCAAGCAGAGTCTCAGCTCGTTTTCAGCCAGAGACAGACGTACCGCCGAGAAACGTTAAATCAGACCTGAACTACATATCCGCCTTTAGCCTTCGCTTACAATTTCTCGTAAGGTCGGATTTGAGCGGATTAGCGAATCGGCCGCCTCTGTTAGTCTGTTAGCAAGAATCAATGCTGAAAGAAGTCAGTGCCATAAGTTGAGACTAAAAGTCTAAGGTATCGGATAGCGGCCACACCGACAACTACTGTTGCAGCAGCAGCAGCTGTCAGAGACACGCAGCGGCAGTGGCAGCGGGTGGTCTCGTAGAGGCAGCTTTTACCGTTGACGTTATCCAAGAATACAGTGACGCCCACCATGTGCGGCTCCACGTCAGCAGTCAAATCACCAGCGTACCAGAGGGGTAGCGTGCTGCTGCAGCTTCGTTGCTGCGCGATTGGAACAGGAAGTGGAGTGCTGACTCGACCCACCGTCGGTGCGAAATGGGGAGTGGCATCTGGAGTGGTCGAATTCAGAGACGTCTGCGACCTCGCTATGCCAGGCAAAACTGGAAAGACGAAGTGACTGCAAATTGTCGCTACGATCTTAGGGAAGTCTCGGTGACGAAGAGAAGGCGCTGGCAGCATCGCAGTACGAAATCACGATGAAGTGATACGTCGAGTCACGGCGTGAGTCGACGTTCTGGCGAAGAGGGGAGATTTTTGGTCGTCGTGCATTAAACGCAGCGATCCGCAGTAAAGCGAAACCTTTCCTAAACCTCGAGTGGCTCGAGTGGCTTTTTCTGCGAGTTCCATTGGAAAAACTGAGGCGGCCCCTACGATGAAGCGTCTAACGGAAACTACGGGCGGCGCCCAGTAAGTGCTCGAAGTCTACGCCCCGTAGCACCTCCCTGGCCCCCCCCGGTGAGTTTCTCTCAGGCTTCCAATATTTTGGCCAATTTTGGCCATTTGGTGCTCTCGGTAGTGATTGCATGCAGCGACGTCGGCTGGAAGCACTTGCACGTAAGACTTATCTTATCACGTGGCTTTGTTCTAGATGTGATAATCAGGGACGACGGGGGGGGGGGTGGCTCATCCTCGAGACGGAGTAACTTGCCCTGTAGCTTATAGAACACGATGGAATCGGTCAAATTGACGGCGGATAAGACGATTACCGAAGAGAGGTCCTACATGCATTCGGGGAGCTCGTCGCCGTGTAATCTCGGCCGAAACTCATTCCATTGCCCAATATATATTCACACACTGTCGCCATAAAAAATCTAGCCGTTATATAAAAATCTAGCTCTTATATACAAAATATAGCCCATTTATAAAAAATCTAGCCCTTGTATACAAAATGTAGCAAAACGATCGGTTAACTTACCGATTACTTAGAAATTGGCTAATTATATTGATATTGTTATTATTATTATTATTCATTATTATTATTTGCTCCTCTCACCAGCTACGTCTCGCAGATCCGTCAAATCTAAAAAAAATTATTCCGTCATTCGGCTCGTTATGGTAACGAGAGAGAGAGAGAGAGAGAGAGAGAGAGAGAGAGAGAGAGAGAGAGAGAGAGAGAGAGAGAGAGAGAGAGAGAGAGAGAGAGAGAGAGAGAGAGAGAGAGAGAGAGAGAGAGAGAGAGAGAGAGAGAGAGAGAGAGAGAGAGGGAGGGAGAGAGGGCGAAAGAGAGAGAGAGAGAGAGAGAGAGAGAGAGAGAGAGAGAGAGAGAGAGAGAGAGAGAGAGAGAGAGAGAGAGAGAGAGAGAGAGAGAGAGAGAGAGAGAGAGAGCCAAGTCCGCTAATTGAGCTGCCACGATCCGGAGCACTAGACCGCAGAAGTTCACGAAGTCCTCCGAGGTGTGACTCCAGCAGGTTTAACACATTCGGGTCGCTCGCGGGGACTTTGCTGCAGCGACAAGAGACAGAGGATCGACCGGGATTCGAGAATTTTCACATAAGAATTCATCGCTGGCGTAACCAAAAGAAGCAAGGCATGGCAAGAATATGACATAATCTAAAAATCAAACAAGACACAAGGCTTCGCCGAGGAGGTAAGGTGCTCACTCTTGACGACCCAGGTCGTGGTTTGAGTCCTGCAGTGGGCGATCCTGTATTGCCCGCTGCAAGCGGTGGTGATAGCCGTGAAGGATCTTCTGCGGCTTGATAAATGAGGCTTTTTTAATCAGCCTTGACCTTTTTCATTGAAGCAAAAGCAAAAACATGCGGCCGATCTCAAACATTCTTTTGGATCTCTACGGCCTCGCGGCTACCGTAGCCCTTCCAAGAACGTTTCTCGAATGTACAGTTGCATACATTCAAGTATATGTATATATGAGTATATGTACATAAATATATTCACTTGTGCGCCTACATGCCACACACAAAACTACGCCTCTCCACAGAAAGCTTAACAAACCATAGGGGCTAAGTGGTTGGTACGCTGTTTTGAGCGTTTTCTCAAGCCATCGGAAGTCTGAAAGTTTGGCGTGCAGTTCGAGTCTTATCAATTGACGTGGCATGTTTTTCAGAGTGAGGTGCTCACCATCAGCTCTGCCTTTGATAAATATATAAATATACCGATTGTGTATTCATAACTCATAGCCGCTTATCTCAATAGAAAGAGACGTAGACTTCCGACTAACAACGGTTTTGATATGAGCCGGTGGAAACTCTCTCTCTGCCTCTCTCTCTCTCTCCCTCTCTCTCTCTCCATCAAGCAAGCTAGATGCAGTAGTCTGGCCGACTGGAGGCCGACCAGACTGGCTGGAGGCTTTCGCTTGCAAGCGATGCTAGTGATGGCAGTTACCTGCATGACTCTGCCGAAGGCTGTGTCCATCGGAATCAAAGAGGTTCTCCGATTGTTCACTACAAACGAGAAGTTTCGCTTTACAGCACAAGATGCAGCGCGTAAGAATTGGGAGTGCGGCGGTGGCGAAGCGGCAGTAGTAGAGCTGCAGAGACATTTCTCCACAGACACGGTAGCTCCTTCCTTTAGTAACCGCGGTGCAAAGCATTGCTAGCAATCGCGTTAGGAGCGTGGTAACACTGCTCGCCGCCCATCCCACTGTACTCCGCCCAAGCTACCCGTACATTTGCTGCTTTGCCCAGAGGGAACAGAAAATTCTTCCTGACTCATCATTTGCTGCCGTCACTACTGCCCTACACATCGTACAGACCGTCATGTCTGGCAATACTAATATTGATAATAATAATAATAATAATAATAGATTTTTTATAGCGCCCTCAGAAAACCCAATCTCTTTCTAGGAGGTTTCCGTTTGCTGCAAAGGAAGGCAAGAGATGCACACGCTTCAATAAACTCTTGCACCAAGCGCATAGTGCGAGTGTTACGTTAGCAAAGCCAACGGGATCGTCGAAATGCTAGCAGCAAAGCAAGCATGGCAGCAATCTCGAAAGTAGAATTTAAATTTATTTTATTTAAATTTATTTGTTTTATTAAATTTATTTAAATTTAATTATTCACCGAACGAATTAAAGCTTGCACGACAAGTTTCTATTCACCTTCAATACGGCGGTCAGTGACTAACGATGGCCATTGGCCATCTTCAGCACGTGCCGTCCTCAGGCGATGTTGTACATTTTCGTCAAGTTCGTTTTGACAAAGGGCCGACTGGCGAGAAGGCGGTGCGATTATGGCTTAGTCTATTTGTTCCGTCAATTGAGCTTATCGAGACAGGGCAAAATATTTAGCCCCCCCCCGGTCTTAGCCCAAGGATAAGGTGCTTGCTCTTCACTACCCAGGTCGTGGGGTCGAGTCCTGCGTGGAGTCAATCCTTGAGTACCCACTTCGAGCGATGGTGACAGCCCTTACAGCTCTTCTATCGCTAATAAACGGGACTTTTGCATCAGATAATCTAATAGACTCCACATTCAGGGAAGCTGTTTGTTTGATCTGATCATATCACGGAGTACCTATAATCATTGAAGTGAGCCTGTCAGTTCAAGTTACAGTGATTCGACGCTGATTCTAAATCGCTCAAATTGCTGTCAAATCAGCAAGCTTGTGCGATCGAGGTAATTTGGGCTCACCCTATGTGATATCCATTCGAGAGAGCATTGGGCTGCAGATTTCTGATTGAGATAAATGCAGAATGAAGCCTCTTCGAGAAACGGGCCGCGTGCCGACTTTATACTACGTGCACTGGTAGTAGCATGTTTCTTCGCATTGGCCAGAGTTGGAGCAGAAGTTATTGGCGGTTAATAACCTAGAGACGCCGAATGCATTTCTCAATCACCTGAGCACGTTTAAAAAAAGAAAATGCACACGATACACGTGCCGCCAGTAACTGGAGGCAACTGCTGGTCTTCCAGTCGCCACGAGCAGACCGAGATCGATCGATCGAGCGGGGCATTGGCCTGAACAACTGCAGTGCTCCTTCTTCTCACCTCGGCAAGGCAAGGGCCCAGATCGAACCGGTGGCTACTCGGGATGGGGGGTGGGGAGGCCACGGCGCTGCCTGTATGACATTCAGACCTCCGGCGAAGAAGCAGAGCGACTAGCTTGGAGCTGGGACAGAGGTTGCTAGCGCGACGACCATGCGGATTTCTACGCAGCGCATGAATTAGGAAAAAACACGATCGATTGCCGACAGTTTAAAGGAGGAGATGAAAAGTCGATTGGACAGGTCAAAGGGCAAAGGGCAAAGTGATTGCTCTTTGACCAAAATGGTCGTACCGCGCGTCGGGTGAATCGTACGAGGACTTGATTATTTGAAATTTTCTACCGTTCTCGCGGAAGACCACGGAATGCTGCCTAAATAAGATATGACTGAATGAATGTGAATCGGTCTTAGCCTAGGGCTGAGGTGCAAACAGTTCACGACGCAGGTCGCGGATTCAAGTCCTGCAGATGGAATGGCTTTATTGCTTACTGCCATGCGGTGAAAGCCGTTTAGGCTCGTCTGCAGCTACATAAACGAGGCTGCTAAATCAGCGAACGTTTTGTTTCTATCTGAGTCTGGAGGGCAGCTGAGGAAGTCGAAAGGATCGTGGACAGAAGTAACGGCTCAGGAAGTCTGTGAAAGATGTACCACGTGCGGCAGCAGCAGAGATGTCCTTGCGAGAGAATTGTGTAAGTGAATTCCTTTCGTCTAAGATTCGGAGAACAAAAGCCTCTGTCGCCGGCAATCTTCACTCGAAAGAACAGAGTAGCTAACGTATTATCCATGGATGACCTGGGGGGGGGCGAGGAGGCTGAAACTATTGAAAGCAGCAGTCGAGCTTAGGATTGCCCAAGTAGAGGTACAAATCGCGAGCCTGCCTCGTCTCCGGGCTCGCTTCCTCTGGAGTCTACTGGAGTCGAAGCGAAAACAAACTGCTCACGTGAGGCTAATCATCGGCTACAGTCCCAACCACTTTAATGGTCTTTCCATATGCTAAAAGCGAGGACTCACGCATGCACACTCGCGCGCGCACGAGTGCACACGCACACACACACTCACACACACACACACTCACACTCACACACACACACTCACACACACACACTGAGGCACACACACACTGAGGCACACACACACACTGAGGCACACACACACAAATACAAGCGCGCGAGCGCACACACACACACATACACACACACACACACACACACACACACACACACACACGCATCCACGAAGGCGAAATACATGTGCACGAATGAATGCCAAGACTGAAATGGCATGAATGAAATAAATGCACCGAATGAACGCGAAACCAGAACGGAGGTACAAGCACGCTGAACTGCTTTGAGCTGTGCACACGAGAGTTTGGCCGGAAGCAGCCGAAAGCCAGCGCGTTTCTCGGAAAGTGAAGTGTTAGATGAAGAGGTGTAGACATCCGGGCTCCAGCAGCGACATCGAGGCTCCAGTAGCTTTTCCCCTCCTGCGGTTTTCCCCAGTTTTTTTGCAGATGAATGGAACGCATCTGCCTGGTGTCTTCGGAGATGAGCCGGCGAGGCCGAAGGACGCAGAAAGGGAGCTTCTTAGCGGCCATCGTCCCAAGGTTCTCGCCGGTGGCGATCAGCTAGGCCGGCCACCGACTAGCGAGTAGTTACCTCTCGACGCCAAGGTCGTGCTCAGACGCGCCTGTATTTTTCCTAATCGCTATTAGCTTCCGTCCCGGCAGCGTCCGTCTCGATGTCCGACTCTGCACGAATGAAACGAGCATACTGGAGTGCACCATCATAGCATCGCTATGACGGCGGCGGCAGCCCGCGTGCGGCCGCCGCGGTTCGAGCCGGCTACACGCCGCCCGGCGCCGCCTGCACCCGGCGATAACATGATTTCGGACCCCTGCGAATTCAAAAAAGCCACGCGGACCAATCGGCTGTTAACGTTAGACAGTTCGTTTAGGGAACTCAAAGCTTGAGCAGTACTCGCTGCCAAGTCGGAGCACACGCCACGGCAGTCGCTCCAAAAGTGTACATCTCGTGCAGACGGGAAAAAATGAGAGCCACCAGAGGGCTGATATAAGTCTACTTGTGGATGATGCGGTAGCAAAGGGCGACTGAAAATGTGCAGCAAGGTCACGATCTGCACATTAATTTTACAAGATTATTGGAGCACATTCAAAGGTAGGGAATCTGCGGAGCCAACGAGTCAGTCTTCTGAAGTGTCGAAAAAACAGGGCGAAACACTCGGGAAGTGTCGGAGCCAGGATTTTCCTCTATGTGGGGAGGTGGCCAAGATCTACAATTAATGAAAATTCTAGCGAACAACTATAGTATCGATTCGACAAGAACTCGGTGGTTACTCGTCGCGTGGAATTGAGACACACAATTTCGTCGTTGGTTACGGTCGGAAGGCGTAGGAATAGGTGGCGGCCCAGGTCACTACCCCAATACAGGGGGGGGGGGGCAATGCCCCCCCCCCGTTCTTTCTCTGGCTCCGCTACTGCGTCAAAGGTTGTGGTAGAAGTTAGCTTAAGCTTAGAGAGGATCTGGAAAACCGGAGCAGGTGCAGGATGCGATTGCAGCGTAGAGTCACGCTGTTGCGAAGGCATACCCGTGTACGTATAATTTCACTTAGCTGCACCGGATAGTAGACGCTGAATAGTAATGATAGTTGCAAAACTAATAATTGATTCGAAGGCATTTCACTCTTGGCATTGCCCAACTTTCTAGGCACCTCGTATAGACTCAAAAGCAAGCGTGCGAGCTGATTAGCGGTGCATCCGGAAGGAGCAAATACCGCGAGAAGCGAGTGAGTTTTTAGCTTAACTTCGCCAGTCACGTGAGATTGGGTGGCGTCGAGATTGCACTCGGTAGAGTTCAATGCTTTAGGTGTATTGACAGTGAAGACGTGGTTTTCAAATAAATTTGATGTTATTACGAGGCTCAGCAAGGTTACTAGAAACCGCGAAGCCGGTATTAGTAGAATGGGACAGAATAGGATTACCATTATTATCTATTATTCCTATAGGATAGGATAGGATAGCAAATTAGGTTAGAAAGCTCGAGGTGCACATTCTTCGGACGAGTTCGAAGAAAGGACAGTTTTTAATTTTGAAAACGCTTATAATCGCTAGGGCTAGGCTCCTAATTCGGCTGATACAGCATTCACACGTTTCAATATTCACGAAATTCACGACCAATGAGGCCCCGTGGCTGTGCACCGCTGAACGAAGCAGGACTTTGAATGAAAAGCAGCCATCTTTGAGAAGAAAATTGGGCATGAATGACAGTTCAAAACGGCGAGCAAACTTTGCCGAAGAACTTTGCCGACAAGCGCTACGCTGGCTGCGGATCAAGCCAACGCAGCCATCTTTCTTTGGGGCCGGGTCGAAGAATGTCGTGCGTCGATTCTCTAGCACTTGCATCGCCATCAAGGGAAAGTGAAGGCTGTGTGAAGTTACTAGATCTACCATAGAAGTCGATTTGATCTTCGCTCTCAAGGAGTAGAATAGCAAGGTCAGCCAGAGCGGCATACGAGGCTCCGAGGGCAAGGTCGAGTAAGCAGCATCGTCGAACGCGGTACGCACAACATGGTTAGCACGCCCCGGCGCTAAGATACCTTCTGAGAAGATAGCTGGCTTTTCATTATAGCTGCAAAATCTTAGCGACCACCGAGCGTCGTGTCCTACAAAGAGTGTCCACGGTAAAACGAGCCGAAAGTCGGCCGTTGTCTGCCCCACATCGAGAAAGACTGTTTCTGCAGCACAGTCAAAGCTGCGAAAACGTCGACCGTCCATAAGCCTTTTCTGCAGTTTGAACTTCAGTGCATTGATCAAGGCATAGCGTTGGCATCCAGCTCTGCATGCCACGAGACAATGCTGTCAAGGCATCTGCGGGAAACCATGGCGGACGTTGCCTCCAACATGGCTGGCTGGTGAGCATAGAGAGCTACTCATTTGACGACCGAATCGAGCTGCTACGATGAAATGGCTCACTGCTTACCATCCTGTTGGCTTCGCACTGCATGCTACTTACGACCACATTTGAAGACAAATGACAGCACTATCAAAAGCACAACTGATTCGACGATTACATCTATAAATCGTCAAAAGGCTACGCCGGGTCTTGTGTCGGAATACCTGCTGAAAAGTTGTGGCAGTCAGTTTATTCGCACACCGGGCTGTAATGAGCTTATATAATGTCTAACTCCGCCTAGAGTAAGACAATGATGCACTGTAGTTACAATAATAATAAACCGTTTCTTTAGCAACATAAGAAACTAAACCTCTTTCTGGGCACTTACAATTTGCAGGAATAAACCAGGTTAATCGGTTGGGGATAACATGCTCAATTTCAGTACTCATTCGAGATTGAAAATTTAAGCAGACAGAGAAAATACCACGAGAAAAAACATTTTTAGTAGCTTTCATTGAATACCAGCAAGTCGGAGGATGTCGTCAAGTCAAAATATGTATTTATTACGGGCCGCCGCTGATCTTTATTGGTGGATCTAAATCCACTCTCACAGTTTTGTTAACAGTAGTAAACAAACTGCGTAGCAACCTAATAGAACTAAACCTGTTTCAATGTAATTTAAATTTAAAAAGTAAGAAAATCATGATGAGCCAACAGCAGCCCGACTAGCATTCTGTAAGCAATCCAATATGATGGCTTCCACTTCTCTGATTATATAGGTGGTCTTTTAAATTGAAACCGAGTTTCCGATGTCGAAGGCAAACATCTAGGCCACAACCACTCATCAAACGTGCCATTAGCTGTAAAGTTTTTTGTTTGCAGCATTTTCTCTCGGCACAGCATATATGAGTAACATCCTCTCAGGGCTGCTGCATCTGGAGACCATGGACTAACAATCAATCGTCATTGGCACCGGGACGGGCACCTCGGAAAGACTTATTTAAGCACAATTCCAGCCTCCCTCTCAAATTTTTTTCGCATCTCTGCTGCTTAATATGTTAAAGGTGGCTCTTGGTTTTTACTTTAACGTTCCGAACCCATGGCTCAATGCATGATGCAATGCAATGCATCAATGACGCTCTCCATATTTCGCCAGGAACAAGGTCAAGGTGTGTCACGAGAGAGAGAGAGAGAGAGAGAGAGAGAGAGAGAGAGAGAGAGAGAGAGAGAGAGAGAGAGAGAGAGAGAGAGAATTGTGTCAAAAAAATTAAGCAAGGCCCGGCTCCCAATTATAGAGAAACAGTCAAATCACACACAGCAGCTAAAAATGTTAAAGTTCACCATTGAACACCTGCTTAACGGGCCACAAGCAGGCAGACTGCCCAGCGATCGCAATGGCGGCTTGGCAGAGCATGTCTCCAAATTTTTCGTAGGTAAGACAGAACGGATTAGGGATCCGATCCCCTCACTGCCTCCCCCGGGCCGGTGCAACCGGCGACACGATCGCTCCAGCTTTCTTCTCTCTCCTCCTACATAACTTTCTATGTCTATATTGATGCCAAGGTCAAGTTTGTCTCACCGGCTAAGGAAAAAATCACCAGTTCATTTGATCTTGTCCAAACGTTTCCATTTATGAGCGGCACAGATCTGCTGCTGCCCGTCGCCACAACGAGTGCTGTATTATATTTTATATTTAAATACGTCCCCGGTTACAGATGAAGTCTCTTCGGCTACTACTATGCAATCAGTCAGGCAACTCATTAATTGCCGACCCTCGATCGTACGGGCTGAGGTCACTTTCGTCACGTCTTCCTTCAGCCGTTCTTATCCAAAACACTTGAAATAACCATGGCCCAGCAGAAAAACGAGTCCCTTCATAAGATCTTACTATTAAGTAGCACGAAGTAATTTGAGCTAGCCACCATTTCATTGAGACCACTCGGCTGCGGCTTTATTGTGACCTTTTGAACTATACCGGTCAGGGTTCATGGCCTCTCTGCTAGCCATCCTTGATCTCTCGGCTGCAGTTGACCACCAGATCTTTCTTTAGGACCACTCGACACGCCTAGATATTGTGCGCACAGTGCTTAGCTGGGTTAGATCCTACATTGGTGACGATTTCCGTGTGCAGATGTAATCGACTGTCAGTCAACCGCTCGTCCTTAAAGTACGTGGCATCTCAGGGTTCGGTCTTAGGCCGCTTCCTTTTCACAATCCATGCTCTCCACTGACCGATGTCATCACGAAACGCAATCGCAGGCCTTCATTAGTAGGCAGACGACTCCCGGCTCTACTCTTGGCTCCGAACCCTTCCCAGCCATGCTCTGCAACGGGCTCACTTACCTCCCTTTCGGCGTGCTACGCCAACGTTGTCACCTGGATGGCCACTAACTTCCTAGAGCTACAAGGTCAATACCTGAGTATTACCTGTGAGAAGGCCGAGTGTTATCTTCAAGTTAGAGATTCCCACCCTCAAGGTTGGCTCGTCAAACATTATTCCCGTAAAGACCGTCCGCGCTCTGGGCGTGCTGTTCTAAAACCGACCTGTCATTGGATGAGCAATGTGCCGTGGCTGTCAAGACGGGGCCTACTTTCAGCTGAGAAACATTGCCAAAAGCAGGATCTACAGTAGTACAGGAGTACAAAAGCCAAACTAGTTCAAGTTTTTTTGATATACCATCTAGATTACAGAAATTCCTAGTAATACTGGCACGGCTTTCGATACTAATCGTCTGCAACCAGTGCAAAACTTAGCAGCTCGTCTGGTCTGTCGTCAATATGGTCTGGGTCAGTATGCAGAGATGTGGCTATATTAATGAGGTCTAGCAAACAGAGCTCGTCTTCTGAAGACACTATACCATCATCTCTGTGGCCTTCACTGGCAGACCAACTTACCCCTGCCATAACCGAGATTTGTAATGCTTCTTTGGGAAAATGAGTCGTCCCCAAGTCCTTCAAATCGGCAATCGTTAGACCCATACTTAAAAAGCCTGGATTCGATACAGAGGTCCTTGCGAATTATAGCTCAGTTTTATTTCTTCGTTTCTTGTCAAGATTCTTGAAAAAAATGGTTTCTAAGCAGCTGGTTGAACATATTTAAAAGAATAAAATGTCAGAAACATTGCAATCAGGGTTCAAGAGGCAGCACTCCACTAAAACTGCGCTCCTCCGTGTTAACAGTGACATTCTACGTGGCAACGATGGCTGGAATGTCACTGCCCTAGCTCTGCTAGATCCATCAGCTGCCTTCGACACCATTGATCACGATGTCCTACTTGAACGATTGAGAACAACGATCGGTCTGGCAGACGAAGCACTGGCGTGGTTTAAATCATACTTGTCTGATTGTGTTCAATCCGTGTCGTGTGGGGGTCAGGTCTCACACTCGAGACGGGTCACCTGTGAAGTCCCTCAAGGGTCTGCACTCGGTCCCTTGCTGTTCTCCATTTATACTCAACCTCTGGGAAAAGTGACTAAGGCCCATGTAATAGGATATCACTTTCATGCTGACGATACTCAGCTGTATTAGTCATTCAAACCATCGGAATCTGCTGCAGCAACTAATAAACTGAATGCTTGCCTTGGCGGCATTCGATCCTGGATGTCGGAAAACTTCTTGAAAGTAAATGACGATAAAACCGAACTGCTGCTCATAGGACATCCTAAGCGTGGGGCTGGATTGAAAGGTTTTGCTCTTCTAATAGGTGATGCTGTTGTGCGACCATCAACACGTGCTCGAAATTTAGGTGTCGTTTTCGACAGCTGCCAAAATTTTAAAAGCTTTATTCAGAAGACTGCTTCTACAGATATCCAGCACGTCTGATCTCTATGCAAGATTAGGAGCTGTCTTCCACAGTGGCTTTCAAAAATTTAACTAGCTCCTTAGTTCTGTCTCGGCTTGATTATTGTAATTCCCTTTTGGCTGGGCTACCAAAGAAAGGAACTAGGCCACTAATGCAGAATATGAATATGGCTGCAAGGCTGGTCTTCAAGTCACAGAGGTTTGAGCACGTGTCTCCTTTGATAAAAGAGCTAGGCTGGATGCCGGTTGAGCTACGGATACAGAGCAAAGTTCTTACGCTGACCCACAAAGCCCGCCACGGCTGGGCTCCTCCATACCTAGCTGAACTGACTGAAAAGACTGCTGCACCAGTTTCAGACTCCTCGTGCCGTCAGGTCCTGTGTGGACAATAAATTAGCTGTTCCATTCCTCCGCTTAAAGTCCGTTGGCGACAGAAGCTTTAGCTCTGCAGGTCCTAGACTGTGGAATTCGCTTCCACAATTCTTACGCAACGACAACTACTCTCCTGCTGCCGACTGTGGCTCATCCCTTTCAGCCGTCGTGAGCTGCTACTTCCATGCTACTCACCACCTCAACTGCTCTCCTGACTCTGCTATGCTTCCAACTTTCTATTTGTTGCGTGAGACGAAGTCTGTTGGCTACCGAATGCGTACCGAAAGCCGCGTAGGCTGTGAGTGCGCTATACAAAACTCTTCCGCACACCCACATAGTCTTTATGACTTTGTGGAGTTACAGACGGGGATACAACAATAGGGTACTTCCGCATCACGCCCTTCTTTCTGAGGTTCACATGCTCCCTACCAAGCATCGAATCGCTTTTTAAGACCCCTCTCTGACCTACAGGTCGCTGCGCTCTCTTGCACTCCGGCCTTGACCTAGCCGAACTCTACGCTCCTCGGCTTTCAGCGGCCTTCGAACTAAACTGAGATCATTTGGGATCGGGCCTTCATTGTGTATGCCCCGAAAGTCTCGAAATGGCTTCTGTCACCACCTGCACTGACTCAGGGTCACTTCAGATTCGGCAAAGATACCAAATTTCCTCTCAGTTTCCTCTGCACATCAGTCAAATTGTCCTTTGCTTCGTGTGCTTAAATTCGCATTAAATAATGCTTCTAGCCAGGGGTACCACAAACCAGCGGCACTGAGGATCTCCTAGTGTGCTTTTGCATGCTTGACTAAGCATGATACCTTTCTTGTCGTTAAATCTCGGTTTCTGCTGCTCTAGCAGCGAGCTGTAAAGCGTCCGGATAGAGATTTGGTCCTCGTAGGCTGCTATGCACAAGACGCATTATATTAAGATCAGTTCGCAAGTCATCGGACGCAACCACGTCGCAGCGAGCAATGTTTCAGTGGCATGTATAGCCAGAGCTAAATCGCAGTTCGCGGAGCAATTTTCCTCCGGGCTTTGTGACTATCACACCACTGCTATGCCACCTAGCAAGGCTGGGGACACGTGACCTTTGTAGCCCGTCCTCGAGATCCCCAACGCGAGGAGCTGGAGCAGAGACGAGACACAGACAGACAGACAGACAGACAGACCAGACAGACCAGGCAGACCAGGCAGACCAGGCAGACCAGGCAGACCAGGCAGACCAGGCAGACCAGGCAGACCAGGCAGACCAGGCAGACCAGGCAGACCAGGCAGACCAGGCAGACCAGGCAGACCAGGCAGACCAGGCAGACCAGGCAGACCAGGCAGACCAGGCAGACCAGGCAGACCAGGCAGACCAGGCAGACCAGGCAGACCAGGCAGACCAGGCAGACCAGGCAGACCAGGCAGACCAGGCAGACAGACAGACAGACCAGGCAGAAGCACACGAGCTATTCTCCATCGGCGTCCACAGGCCGGAGCGCTTGCATGTGATTACTATCCGCACCCAAGAGTGCGAGCAAAGGCAACTTATGGTGTGTTGGGGGGGGGGGTTGCTGACTCGCTGGCGCTGCTCATCGACCTACGCAGCGTCAAACTGCGTATGCCAACAGCTGGGGTCGATTGCCTCAGCCGGAGCGGCTGCTCGGTGCGGATCGACCGGCTACGACGCGGGTCATGTGACCCTCGGCATCGCGCGCCGCTGCGCTTTCTGCCCATTCATCCGTCTGCGCGGCGGCGGCGGAACCTCGCAATCCTCGCTTCCCTCCTCCCCGCCTGGGAGCAGTGTACGCGCGAGTACTGGCGAGCGAGGGTCGCCGCCATACACCGCGCTTCGGTATCGGCTCCCGCTCGTGACGATAAAACAAAATAAAAGCAGCGCGTGAAGAGCAGACATGCAGCGCTCCGACTTACGAGTCGTCCAGAAATAGGGTTCAAAGCGGACTTTCCTCGTAACGGAACTCGGCCCGTGGCCGCGGAAGGTCGGAGGCACGTCTGAGCGGCCGCGAAGTAGCCGCCAGGAAGGCGCAGCCGTTACCATGGGCGGCCAATGCGTGTGACGTCACGCGCTCGATTGGGACCGGGAGGCATTGAATTGAACGTCTTTCCTCAATGGGCCGCGTGCCGGTGAGAAGCGGGTTGCTGCCCTCGCATTAGGAGGAAGGTAACACACTTCATCGGGAACAATGGTCCTTGCGGCGTGAGACGAGAGAGGTGACTTGCGATAGCAAACGCAGGCGCGCGCCTGCGACTAGGATCGGCGCTAGACGACTGCATCCGCCCCGCGCCGCTGTCGTGGCCCAGCTCAGCGCAGCCCACAATCTGGCTCGGTCGCTGCGAGGCTGCCCGTCGGAGCGGCATCGCAGCGAGCGAGAGCGGAGCGAAATGAGCCCGGTGCGAAGTGATGGAACCGAACAGCGCCGAGGGCGTGTCCGCGGCGCATTTAAGCGACGACGGCGCGGCGACGCTCCTAGCTGGGGGGGGGGCGGCGGAGGGGATGTGCTGAGTTCGCCATTCTGACTGCTTTAACCGGAATGACGGACCGACACATTGGCTGAGACTGCAGAAAAGAGTCGAATATCGAGCACTGCTCACAGCGAAAGACGTCTGCTTCGGCCAAGGTCAGACGTAGCCGGCACGCTTGCAATGCTGGCACCTAGCTGTGCAGATAATAATAATAACGATTATAAGTAGTTTGCGTAACGCCCGAAGCTAATATGACCTAATCTCTATCCAGGCCCATTACAACTCGCTGCAAGCGCGAGTCAGCACCTAAGGGTTAGTGAAATGCACGCTATCAAGCAAGCCAAAGCAGCATATAAGTTCGGAGAAAGAGATTGAGCTCTCGTAGGGTCCTGTGCAGACAAACTTTTATTATTATGAATGCAATTACTATTAGCTATCGGCAGTTCAGGTGTGTAGGCCTTGGCGGAAACAGCTGTCTTATCATTATAATTTTCAAAGAATTCTCATGCTCACGCCAGCATTCTACAGCATACATGAAGGCGCTCATGGCCACTGGTTAGAAAGACCCCTAAGCCAGCAGAATGCTGAATCCTAAACAGGTAAGCGAGAAGAGCACGCAGAGAAAAAGCCACTGTCACTGGGGCCAATGGAAAGCTGAATGGAACAGTTGCGTCTTTAGCTGAGACCCTACCGTGACTGATGAGGCTTTCCATTAAATAGGAAGACAAATTTACTAGCTGCTTGAAGTCACGGCGCGCCTGCATCCGCGAAGCAGCATCCTTCAAGCCATGCGGAAGGGGAGAGTTGCCCTCTACGATAGGCTGGTTCGGCTACTGGTAAGGTACCATACTCAAACAAAAGATTCAGACCACTCGACAAATTCCCGGCTGCGCCCATGGTTGACGTGTCAGTTAACGGGCGCTATACAAATATAGTATTGCCGAGCTGGTTTGGTCTAGCAGTTGAGGTGCTCGCTCCGACCGAGGTCGTGGGCTCAAGCCCTGAGGCATATGTGAAGCGCCTGAATAGAGATTAAGTTCTCTTGGGGCGCTATATAAATGAATTATATATATATATATATATATATATATATATAAATGAATTATATATATATAAATGAATTATATATATATATAAATGAATTATATATATATATATTATTATGATTATGCACGAGTTAGAACGATGGACAAGACTAGATGCTGTCAAGCTAATATTTTATGACCATGCTATGCCATAGTAAGGTAGAAGTGCGAACAAAGGCTGGTATTAACAAGACAGCTTTCAACGTTCTTCTCGGCGTGCATCTTTGCGTGAATGATTGAGTACCGCGTTTGGCTATTATCCAATCGCTAAGCTGCTTTGAGCTTTGCAGAGCCTTTTGTTGCAGGTCTTGCCAGTGCGTTAAAGGACAAGGTCACTGCAGCAACGTAAACTTGGCCCGGTCTATCGCCTCACTGGCTCTACATTCAGAGCCAGCATTCGGCACTGGTGCGTGCTTAGTATGAACACGATGGAGGCAGCCAATCGGGGGAAGGTAAGGATGAGGTGGATCTGCAAGCCCACCAGCAGGCTCTCTCGGGTCGGTCCAAGCCCTAGGTGGCCACCCGGCAGTCCTCTCAGTATCGCGGAGGTTCGCCAGGCCCCAGCTGCCCCCTCTCGCTAGCGCAGGTCCGCGGGGCCACGTCCGGCTCAAATTGCTTGCCCTAAACCAGTTTAGTTGGCAACGAAAGAAACCGGTCTGACAGCAACTCTCGCAGCCGCGGTCGCAGAAAGTAAAAAAGCCACTCGCCTAATCCCGGGCCCGCATACTTACAAGGCAGTGGCTCCCGTAGGTCCCGATGAACAGCCTACTCACAAGCTGGCGGGAAAGGACCCGGTGGATTTTATATTCATGCAGTCAGACACACCACCCTTGCCTGGCACGGTTACTTAGGACGACCGCCACCTCTGTCAACTCTGCAAGAAAAGCAGCGGGCTAACCGTACTTTGCTGCGCACCCCTTTCCTCATAAAGAAGCTCGGGTTAATAAAGTGCACAGTCAGCCAACCTGCCAGTCGGCGATCGGGTTCCGTCCCGAGAGACAGTCGCCTGAGGGCCGATCCACGTAGGGGCATGGGAAGTTGCATGGCCTTGGAGAGAGGCTCGCCAGGCGAACTGTCAACTTAAAGATGGGTTCAGCGGTCTCAGGCTCGAAGGTGTGCGTTGTGATAAAGTGTAGCCAGGCTAAGTTTGGGTGGCTGGGACAGCTGCTATGTGCTAAGGGTCACCGGCTGGGCCGGGGCCTGACCTGTATGCGTGCGCGGATATGCTGCGACGCCACGTACACTTGGCTTTTGGAGGCCTGATGCTGGCCGGATAAGTCGTTGCGTTGGACGCTCTCGTTTTCGCCTAGTTATATATCTGGACGGGCGTCGGGCGTTCGACGGCGATGCGGCCACGCACGCAAGGCAACGAGGACCCCAGTTCCGAACGCGGTTGGAGATAAGAGGGCTCATGTTATAACATGTATATTCCGTATTCCTCCTGTAGCGTGCTGTTCGCAGCCCCTTCGTGAGCTGGCGCCGTCGGCAAGCTGAGATGTACCGCGCTAGGAATTTTCCATTACGCAAACACTACCTGACCGATGCCATCGTGATTTGGTACTGGTGAGATCGCTGCCCCATCTCTCCCGATTGCTCCGGTTCGAGAATGTCCTCTCACGTCGGGAAGGCTGGCCTCGTTTTACCTTCGTCCCCCTGTAGCCTAATGTACATAGAGCCCCTAGTAGTTATGTTAACTTTTCCTGTTGTTTTTAACGCATGCGATATTGATATAAAGAGGTTTAATCAACCTGCCGCTCGTCTTGCCCTAGGCGATTGACATGGCGAGCCGATGGTTTGATTAAACCTCTTTATCAATATCGCACGCGCCAACAACAAGTAAGCTTACCAGGACTACTGGGGGGGGGGGCCTAGGTATATTAGACTACCAGGGAGGGGGACACAGGAAACACTCATAAGAATAATAATAATACATTTGTATTGCAACCTCAGCGAACTGAATCTCTTTCTAGGCACTTGACGGATGCTGCATAGAAATCATTACCAAATGTATGGCGGTAACATCCGCAAGCAGCAGGCTCTGTATAAGCAGATACATGCACACGACAGACCAATCACAAAGACGGGAATCCACTTACATGTCAATAACCTTAAGGGTCTTGACGAATTCTCAGATTAATTTTGTTGCCCAAAGAGGACACAAACTGCTTATTGAATGAGGTCTACATACGATATGATGTACAGAATTTGATCAACATTTATTTATTTTTGCACCCCCAGATGAGCTCTGATTCGTCAAATTTCGAATATTGGATGGTTCATTTTCATTCGTTGCTTAGTCGCATAGACCCACTATGCACAACAAAGGTCGCACAATGGATCAGGTATTCTGCTATGCATGCAGTCATCGCATATGCTAAGTATGCTGTCATCTCATTAATCCCCCAGGACTAGGAGGCAATTATTTCCAGTGCACACAGAGTCGCAATGAGATTTGAAAAGTATGAAACTAAGAGTGGTTTGATACCTGAGGGACGGGAGAGATTACGTCCACCAAAATTAGAAGCTTGTTTTTGGAGGAAATCAGCACTGGATATTCGAAAGAATGCTTTGAGAGGGAATTGAGACGTCTTGAAACTGCGGTAGGACCAAGCGACAATGGCTGACTTCACCACCAGCTTTTGTTTACCTCGCTCGGAGCATGGAAGAGTGAGCTGCTCGTGCTTTAGGGCATTATGGGGCATTATGAGGCATTATGGGGCAGCGGTCGGATGTCAGCTCGTCGGGAGAGCAGCCTCAGATTCCGATTCCAGCCTGGTCGCAGTCACAGCACACTAATCCAAGATCGTCGTCAGGAATTGTGCAATTCATTGCAAATTGAATGCGAATCCGATAGACACGCTTTAAGACTGCGCCCGTCGAGTTATAGCCGGCCCGACGACACTTATGCTGGAGTTTATTCACTCCAGAGCTTGAGTTCAAGTTGAGACGGGCGGCTCCTAACAAATCGCGACATTTTGGAAAAAATTGGATTTGGAATTCGAGACCCTTACCCAATCTATTGCTTTGTCTGGGCTTTCGGCAGGAGAGAACCAATTCAAACACCCCTGGCAGAGAGCAGAATCGTCGGTAACCAAGAATGCAATCGAACGACAATTGCAAAACAGAAATAACAGAAATGCACTACTGAACAGAATATAGTACGGTCACTACTAGCTGGCGAAGCTCTAGGGGCAGCTGGTACGTGCTCTCATGCATATGCTGACTGGGTAGCGTGGCAGGTGCTTCCATTTATTAAGCAATCGGAGCTTTGTCGCTGCTGCTGCAGTGCTGAGGTCAGTTGCTGCTGCCGCAGTGCGGCTGCCGGGTGGTGGGGGGGAGGTGGGTAGGCAGATACAGCTGGTCTCAGTAGCAACAGAAGCCCTTGCATCGCCGGACGAGACCTGCCTGCAGTGCCACTTTGTGTAACGCACATACAAGTACACAGCGGTGGAGCTATACGAACCTAGAGTAGCTTTGAGTTCGGTGGAATGGGGTATTCACGGTTCGCCCGAAATCAGCCTGTGGTTTCGTTTAATTGATGACTGCCCCTGATCGCTGTACGAGTGGGCTGTGACGCTCGATGTGGTAAGCAGCCGGGACGTTATGAGGTCGTTATGACAAGGGAGTCAGGGACTCCCTTGGCCGAGAGGGGCGAGGATAGTCGTGCTTCGCCCTACTCCGTGTGTAGGTGAAATAAACCGGTGGTGTTGCTCGTCGGCTAGCGTTCTGTGCCGTTCGCGACGATAATTCAAGCTACACAGCCCAAGACCCAGCAGACGGTCGGCTGGCGGCCTCTCTCGAAAACTATGCTCTTTGCTTTTTCTTCTAATCTAAACTCAAAGCTTTCGGCTACCGATATCGCACCGAAAGCAGTTTCAACTTTAGGAGCCACGCAAAAGTTCCCAAGTAGCAACAGCACCGGATCTCATGAGTTTGTGGAGTCGATGCACTGGCCAGTACTTGCTGTAACACATGGAGCCATAATCTCTTACCCTAAACCAAAAGTAAAGGATGCGTGGCCTGCCAATGATTGAAACCATCGAGTAGTGGCCAAAAGCAATAAGTATCGACCTTACGTGACCGACAGCACCGAACGCTTGGATGCAAAGTGGTTGCAGCTGAATATGCAATGTTAGATGCTGCAACGTGCTGTCACAAGATCCAGAGTTCTGTAGAAAGGCATCGTTAGAGGAAGGCACCGGCAAATCACCGAGTCTGGATGCTCACTACTATTGGCCAATGCAAGCTGTGACTATACAAAACACCGCAAGCCATGTGCCAATCAAACGCCTCCGTCGCTGTATTTATGACAATAAACGAGGGTCTATAAATAATCACACCCCAACGGCTGTAATAGAATGTTCAGAAATTAAAAAATCCGAAGAATGCGATAAATAGTTACACTAACGCTGCATGAGCCCAGCAAAAGCAGGTAGTACAAAGTGACGATGTAAACAGTCGTGAGCACTAGCATGAAGTGATATTAACCGGCAGATGAAAGCCAAAGTAAATGTCGAACGATACGCACAATGAGAGAAAGATGAGGCTTGCGTAGGAGCTTAACAGCAATAAGTGTAGTGTGCACCGGACGCAAAGACATGGTGCCGGATGAAAAGAGAGGCACCGTGTACACAAGCTACGAGTAATTGTCATTGCAGGCTTGAAGGTGGTGACAAACCGGTTTTCCAAACAAGGACGTCTATCTATTGGACGTACAGAGGATTAGATTGCTGAAACGCAGTAGGAACAGCAGAAGCTAGAAACAGGCGCCCAGGCATTCCATTTTCAGCTAGCTATGACATGCTGCTTGCATAGACAATGTTTGTTGGCAGGAGCAAACTAAAAAAGGTCACAGGGAGCTATCGCTTCTCAAAGCAAATCTGTCATCAAGAGGTACAAAGACTAGTCTAAAGGGAGCGCTAAGCTTTAAAATATCGTATTTGAGCATCGAATTCATCACCAAAAGGCACCAGTGAAAATGGAAACAGCAGAAGCATTAGTAATAGTGGTCGGTGGTGCAAACCGCTCTTCGGTACTTTTGCTAGTCCACCTTCAGGCCCTTACTGGATGTCTCTAGTGACTAAAAAGAGATATATAGAACTGGTAATGCGGGCCTGAAAAGACAAATAAATTCAGAGAGAAACAAAATTTGCAGTACTCAATATTCTTTGCAAGCAGGCCAGTGTAACCTGAAATCCCAAATGACAATCTTCCATGAGCCCCTGTGCACTTGAAAACTTGCTGAGGCATCTTTAGTGCTAGTGTGGACATTGAGCCATCTAAAGGAGGAAACATGAAGCAGAGACTCCAACCAAGCTCCCTAGAAATGGGCAGTACTAATTTTGAGCAGCTTTCAATGCGTCAAGCGCTGGATTAATACGGATCGATCGGCCTTAAGATTGGTGACAGCAGAGGATGAGAGAGGACTTTCGATCTGCTACCAATGAACGGTCGCTGCCGTGGCCTTTCTCCTGTATCCACTGACGGGCGCCATGTCTGTACCAGCAGACAAAAACATCAACGCAAGGTCAGCAGTCTGAATAACATTAACATGATCATAACTCGGCGATGAGCTAAGCAGGCACAAAACAAATCCATACCATGCAAAATCCGAGAGGCAACCCCTGAATGTTATCAGAACCCAAGCACAATCAAGCAAGCGACCAAGGTGCATCGGACCCCATTTGTCTTTTACATTTGAGGTAACCACATTGAGTATTCTGAAATAGCCTTGGGCTTGAGGTCAGAACGAGTCGCTAAATAATCACCTGCATACTGTTAGATCAGAGTGCATGCTTGCTTCCAGCTGACCAGAGTTTGACCAACCTAGGCAACCTAGCCGTATTGAGACAAAGAAGGCATAGATAATAACGAGTAGGAAAGCATTCTGATGTCACAGTCTGCACTTTCGTATTCTCATCGGTATAGCTGCTCTTGTCCAGGTCCTTGAGCAGCGTCATCGGTGACGCAACCTCGACAGATGATCCTTTGGCAACATCAAGTTTGCTGACAAAGCCGAGGCTGCCCACACAAAACGACAGGAGACAGTGAATGGAAGCACAGTTGATTGTCACGACTTAAGACATTCAAGCTGTAAGTCTGATAGTATTAAGAAAAATCACTTTTGTGATTGTGAAGAAACACCATGGGACAGTTGTCATGGCCAGCAGCAGCAACACTATTCTCTGAGACCTGTATAGTGAATGGAAGGAAGCTTGTTTTCACCGTAGCAACTCGGTGCGAGACAAGTGTGACAAAGTAAATCTGACGGTACACCATCTGCCAGACCCAGGAAGGTTGCAGCAAAATTGCCGAGTTCCCACCCGATGTCTACTCTAAGAAAATGACCTTCATTCGTCAAAATCCAGGTAAGGCGGCTGCTTTCACGACCTCGGCACCGAGGTCGTGGGCTCGATTTCTGCGGTGGGCGATCCTTTATGCAAGCGGTGGTGGACAGGACAGAAGTATGCATGTTGCCGATATCGGAAGTCGAGTCGACCACCCACACATGCTTTCTCGGTCACTTCCAGCCTTGTTGCTTTGTAACAGCCTGGCTTTGCATGAGAATCGGCCAAATCTTGGCCTTCCACACTTGGCAATTCATGTGCTGACCATTCGTGATCGATCGTGGAACGCTTGTAGAGCTTACACACCTCCTTTACCTTCGCTCTTTCCTAGTGAATAATCTTTTTTTTCCATGGCCGTTTTTTTACAAATCTGTGTCGTGATTTAGAACAAGAGCAGCACGCCTTTGTATGGGGCCCCAGAGAACTCGCCTTTCTCTTACTGTGCACTTCGCTTCCTTACCTGAGCACGATAACCAGCGTCCTGCTAACACGTGTCCTACTAACATGTGCTCTGACATGCCTGTCTAATCATCATACTTGCCTGCTTTTGCATGCAAGTACAGAGCAGCATACCTTGAGAGTCATCGATTGTTGGTTGTTTCTCGAGCAGCTAGTTTAAAAGTACTTGCACACTGAAACAGTTCTCCTCTAGGCATTCTTTACTGCCGTTCTTTAGTAGTTAGTTCTTTAATAGTCACTCAATTGCCTCAATGAATGTGGGAATGCTGAATCGGCCGACCTTACTTTAACCTCACAAAGAAAGCATGACCGTAGGCAGCTCGACGTTGTAAATGACGTACTCGACGTTGTCAAGGACGTGCAGCTTGCAAAGCCGTGCCAACAGACAGAGAAGCCACCTTGGTGCTGTCCTGCTGCTGCGTCCGACACAGGATGCAGGCACGAGACAAGGGCCAGGGCACTGGAGGCGCACGGTGGTCTGCGCCCAGCCCAAGGCGCAGGCCCCCTCCCGGCAGACCTGAACGGCTGTCAGCCCATTCCAGGCCGAGCCCGGCTAGCTGGCACTAAGTGAGCTGCCGCCCCTTTGTCAGTGGCAGGTCAGTAGAGCCATTACCGGACGTCCGGCTACCTCCAGCGCTCGGCCAGAAGGAGAATGCAGCAGCGCGAGGCAATCTCGCTGCTCCCCACACACCGCACACGAGCAACACTGGACGCAGTGCAAGACCGAGCCCGAGCATTCAGCTTAGCCTTTAGCCCCAGCTGGCATGCTGGCTCGAAAGCTTTATAATCACAATAATAATGATAATAATAGTTGATAACGCACCCTCAAAGAACTCAATCTCTCTCAAGGCACTTTACATTTGCTGCAAAGGAAGTACGATCAAATTGTTAGTGGTAGCGTGTTCGATAAACAAGAATGGTTAGGGCTGACATGCACAGGGTCAGCATGCAAGTGTGGTTAGTGGCAGCATGCACGATGTCAGCACCCATAAGCACATAAAGGTCGAATTACATGACCCACTAAACAGTTAGATTCCGAAAAGCGGGTGGTACGATGCTTGGTCTGGTAGGGGAGTAGACCTGATGGGTAGGCTGGAACCAATGGATGAAGGGACCTAAAAGTGAGCGACAAAACCTTGAAGTCGATGCATTGCTTGAATGGGAGCAAGTGCAGGTCGTCGAGAAGTGGTGATAGGTGGTAACCGCAACGCTCACGACAAACACGCCTAGCTGCAGAGTTTGGGCTTGGAATGGCCCAGACCCAAGCATCGACATCAGTTACCAGCAGTGCACCGGTTCTTGCTATAGGGGCCGATTGGACGGCACCCTTTGGCGCACTTGCGCTACGATGTGCAGGCAGTGGCTGACGAGGCAGCTCGCAAGAACGCCTCCGGCAGGACTAGATGTAATGACAAGAGCCTGCAGCCTTCTGGTGGCAGATCAATTGCATAGTGGCAGCAGTCCTGCTTTAAAAAAAAAGTCGGCCGTGCAGCTGTCTCGGCTGCTGCTAACGCCTCTGCCTGCCACCCCGACTGCTGCTGAACCCTTGCAGTAATCGAAGCCGACCCCGCCCCAGCAGAGCTAGCCACCCGTCGAACGAAACGACACGCACTGGTTCCCTCACCCTACATCCGGCCCACACATAAACCATGCTGCCACATAACTTCTACTCAAGACGGCCATCTTCGAAACGGCACTGCTGGCTCACCGTCCGGTCGAACAGCTGGACACACACGGTGGCAGTACTAGCGCGCACAACTGGAGGCAGCTTGCTCGTTCGCTCGCCCCAGCAGCCTTAACCCATTGTCGCAAGTGGCATCACGGTCGATGCACGTGACAACGAGCACTGGCCCCACTTGCGGCGGCTTCCGCTCAGCGTAATTTGCCCCTTTGCATTCCTATCATGGACGCAAAACGACTTGCTGCAGCAAGTCGCGCTCGGCAGCTGAGAGCTGGAGCTCCGCTGCGGATGCACTCACCGAGAGCCGGCGAGGCGCGCTAGCTGCCGAACGGAATTCGGTGCTCGAGTCTCTGCGGTTCGAGCACCGCAGAGACTCGCTGCATAAGCGTCGTCGCGGAGGCTGATGACCGATCGAGTGACAACGATTCGCTAGGCTGTCGATTAGTGTGGCTGGTTTGAACACAGAACGCAGAACCGAGGGCCGGAAGGACCTCGGGAAGGCTGGCAGAATTCTGAGTGCTTGGCTGCATTGTCAGCTTCTGATGCTTTAGCAACAAGCACACAAAATACACCGTGCTGTACGTACACTCAGGCACTGCTAGTGCTAGCACTACGGAGCTGTTGTGCAAACTAGGGGTTTTTTATGCATCGCTCAGCCTTGCGAGGCTCAATGCGACCCGAGACAACATCAAAGCAACAGGGTGCGATGAAGGTTAGTAGTCGGTGACGAGTGCCATGTCATAAGAGCTACCGTGGGTGCTCGAGCCAGACAAAAATGGTGGCCTTTGAACAGGGCAATAGTCTGCCGCAATAGTTTGCAAGTTCTAACTAGTCACTCTCCTTTCTGTCTATAGAGCTTGGATACAATTTTTTGGACATCATTTGATAGCACTAGCAGTACTCTTCTCAAGAGTAACACATAGCCAGCCTTCACGTCATTATCAACTACAGATGGAGATGCTTTACTGATAATCCCGAGAGGACCCCTGCAGCTGAATAATATTCAGCTGCCAACTGTCAAAAACTCATTGCCCAACAAGGCCCTACTGCAGAAACTCGTTTGCAATTATATACACTTGTTCACATACACCAGTAATTTGAAAATTAAGAGCACCAGGAGGCCGTCTGTCGTAGGACTGAATGCCAAAAAAAAGAATTTCACCTCGAGCAGCTAATGATCCTGCTTGTTGCTGAAAAGAACTTCGTCTAGAGCCGAAAACGAGCATGCAGCCACCATACTCAATTTAACAGCAATCGAGGCTTGTGCAGTTGGTTGCAGATGGCGGTCACTGCTATAGAGGTAGTATCTATATATGGATGACCACCAACTTATATGCTTGCCGGTATATACCACAGATATTCCTGTATTAAAAAGGAGCAACCAAAACAGCTGAAGCAGTTCCCAATGCTGCGATGTTTTGTTCAGACCCATCTTTATTGGAGATGACTTGCCTAATCAGGAATTACAGACGATGTACAACGCAATTCCGATGATGTAAAACAGTGGCTGCATTGGCGACAAGTACAGGTGAGTAAAACGGCAGCTTTAGCTAATGTTCAGCTGAAAGCAGATGGATGCAATTACACTAGCACAAGCTGATGCAATCTCCAATTAGATAAGCTTCAGGCCTTGGATGGAGGATTCCAGTGACTGAAAACAAAGCAAAAGAGAAACATGATGCAGAACCAAGCAGCAGACACTGCAACAACATTCAAGTATATGTGAGTAAATACCAACATACTTTAAAGTCCCAGACAATAATCTGTCCATCAGATCCCGAAGTGGTAAATTGGCTGCACTGACCTCTTGTTCCAGTGAAAATCTCCAGTTCCCTAAAGTAAAAAAGTCTTACTACATCTACCCATGCCTGTATGCTTTACCGAGTGCATGGGGGATGGAGAGCAGCACACAAGGGATGGGATTGCAGATGGTAAGTGTCAAAAGCAGAAATCCTGGAAACAGCTGCTCATTCAGTAGCAGTCAACAGTCCATGCAACTACAGGCACTGCTAAACACAGGGTTAAACTTGACGGCGTCGACACACCGAGGCAGCGAAATTGTTTGCCTAGCACATAGCAAAATTAGATTTGGACTCTGCCTCCCGGCTAAAAAAACACCTGAAGCTGAAGTTAAAATTATTAAGTACGCTACTCATCAGCATTAATATACCCGGGTTCATATAGTGAGATCAAGTACATAATTTGCCTTCTCTCACAGAACGAAAAGACCAGCAACTGCGAGAGCACAACATTAAACTACTCGAGAATTAAGTAGGGTTAAGATGGCTACTTTAATTCACCACTACAGAGACTACATTTTCAATAGATCAGTTTGGCTTAAATTACCCTTGTATCTATCAGTAACTATACAACACATTTTATTATACAAGCAACAAATCACAAAGAACTTGAGCTAGCTGCACGACAAAATACCTTTTTTTTTGCAGAAACAATTGATATCAAGATATTGAATGCAGGTGAATGCACATAGCCTGCCACCGTAGCAAGCTAGTGATAGTGAGAGGCGAGTTCCAGACCAAGAAATGCAATTATGAACATGAGCCATTTTAAAGCAAAACACTTGAAAAAACACCGAGAAGATTGATCCAACCATCGACAATTTGTCTTGGTACCTTTCAAAAGACAAACACGTTAGAAATGGACAAGTTTTAACGATTTCCACATAAAAGTAAAGCTTAAAAATGATTATGCAAACTATGTAAAATTCAGAAGTAAACCAAAAACAAAATATATACAGATAGCCGATTAACCAATCTCTGCATTGCATACGACTGTACCCTAAATTGCCGAACCTTAGTACATCAAGGTACACGTTCACAGGTAGTTAAGATACATGATTGGGACTTTTTAACAGCTTCATTAGGAGAGTTACTTTGTGTTTGGTCAATTCCATAACTCGGCCAATACTTAACGGATCAACTTGAAACTTCAGGTGTAACTTCAGCTCTGCTTGTACACGACGGCAGTAGTTCATTTATGATTTCAGTTAAATCAGTTTTACTATGCATATCACCAGACGTCCTTGAGCTTTATATTCTGCAAGCCTGAATAAGTATAGCAAATCTATACAACCTAAATCAGTAATGTACTGCTAGAGCTATTATTAAAGATATTTCACACACTGACAATTCTGGGATATCGCCTTGCTTGCTTCACATATCTTATTGAAACCTCAAAGAATAAGCTGGTTTAGAGAGTCGAGGGCCTGAGGTCAGGCCTGAGCATTCGAGAAGAAGCGAGTTCAAAATGCTAGTAGCCACCACACCACCCAAGGTTAAAGTAGGGCTCCATTAATCTAACTTCAAGACAGGCAACTGCTAGCCTAATGCACAATGTTAAGGCAACGTGGTAGACAAAAAGCATTTTAAAAATACCAAGTCTGCCACTATAAGCCATAGAAAGCAATAAGCAACTCACTCTGTCTATTACATTGAGGTACTTACGTTACGGCATTTTGATGAAGTGTTTGCAATGTCATTTCTTCATCGACTGCAGCCTTTTTGTCTAGTTCCTTGAATCGCTTCATGGCTGACACATTGCTAGCAGATGATCCCTTCGGGACGTCCAGCTTACTGACAAAGCTCAGTTTGCCTTAAACAATTTACAACCTAATACTATCACCAACCAACCGATAAGACACGAGGCTTCATGGAAAACGAAATTAAGTTGACATTGCTTCCGACTGTGCACTACTGCTGAAATACCACTACCTTTATCATCGTGTAAGAACAACATTGGCGAATAATCATAACCGGCAGCAACTATGCTACTCTCGGTAACCCAGGTCAGGCATGTAAACGGAAGGAACTCAGTCTTGACAGTGACGACACTGTAAATAGCAAACAACATTCAGATTAGTTGGCAAAAACATGTAAGAAATCGCATTTAAGAACAAATGTGCAGTGACAATTGGCTATCTGAAAGATTCAACTTTGGCAAGATTGCTATTACCATAGAACAAAACCAATTTTTGACAGAAGAATACAAGAAGCTCACATTACAGAAATCTCAACAGCAGAGCTGCTGCTAGCAGCAGCAGGTGCTCACGTACATGTTCCCTGCAGTGGCATCGGCCACCGAGATGCTACTGCCATGGCTCACCCAAGCCAGCTTGTTGCCAGATGCCGAAAAACTCACAGAGTGAACCCATCCATCTGCATAAAAGAAACAAGAGTACAAGTGATTCCAATTTCATGCACGGTCAGTCGCTAAGGAGGCAACTTTCATGGCTGGATTGCTGATAGCATCCATGCCCAGGCTAGCTAGACAGGAATAAGTCATGGACATTCGATATACACCACACATTGGTGCAACTCGTTTCGACCATGTATTGGCAGCACTGATGGAATGCATGAGAACTAAGGGCTGTGCACAAGATGTCACAAGTCCGTGATAGAATCTACAAAGGTGCCAATGTAGCGGTAAAATGCCAGTGTGAGGCAGAATGCAATTCACAACTATTGGCTCGGTGCTTGATGCTGAGAGATTACAATGGTGATACACACAGAATGACCCTGAGTAAAAAGCTTCATAAGTCAATGGACATGGACAGTGCCCATGTCGTGCCCATGAACTCGGTGCTTCGGTGTGGCCGACAAAAACAAAAACCAAAAAATGGCCCAATACTTACCAGGTCACAACTTCATACACGAAGGTGGCCATAGGAATCGTTACTAGAGAAAGCGTACACACATGCACGTACGTACTGACACACACACACACACGCACACACACACACACGCGCGATCTCTCTCTCTCTCTCTCTCACACACACACACACATGCACGCACGCACGCTCATGCACACTCAACAAAATCCTAGCAGTGTGGCCACTGCTGCCATGGCTGTAAATTCCATCAGGTGATAGGATTTTCTATGATGCTCGACAAATTCAAGTTTCGAAGAGCCTGTGAAAATATTTATTGACAGCCCCAAAATCAAGCAAATATGCTGCAGGTATGTATGCGCTTAGTGAGACGTCGTCCCACCGCGATTCTTTATGACTTCCCTTGTCTGGCCAGGCAAAGAGGCCACCAAATTCTCCAGTCTCTTCTGCTGTAGCACATTCTGCTGAGCCCAAATTTACTAAAAGGGTCGACAACTGGTGTAGGCTGAACAGCCAGCTTCAGCTGCCTGTCGATATCGATCAAAGCAGTCTTTCGAATCTATTGTCTTGATTTCACCTGACAACAAGCTACCGATGGTGGCAGTAGTCTATCGCCCACCATGTACCAAGACCACCTTCATCTACATTTTCTCTGAAATCATTTTGATTCTGAGTGCAAGAAATAATCCTTCCTCGTTATAGGTAATTTCAACATTCACTTTGATAACTTATCTGACACCTTCAGCACTGAAGCTCGTGCACTGACTGACTCATTGTCGATTGGGGCAAATGTGCAAGGCCCTATTCACATCAAGGGTCATACACTCGACCAAGCTTTCACATTCAACTGCAATTTGACATCACCAATTATGACCAAATCCTGCTTCTCAGACCACATGCAGATCTCATTCAGCCTACAATGTGTGTCCCATTCTCCTCATCTAAAATCACATGTGAAACACAAAACCTCAAGACCCTTGGCTTCGGTGCTGTCCGTGCAAAAATATCTGCTTCGCCTCTGCCGCTCAATCCCCCCTTCCGACTTGTCATCATTGGTACATTGCTACAACACGACACTAGCTGACATGCTCGACGAGTTTGCACCTCTGACTAAGTGCACTGTGTGCACTCGCCAAGACGGCCTATGGTTTACCACAGACACTAAACTAGCTAGGTCTACTAAGCGCAAGCTTGAAAAAGCATACAAAAGGTTAGGACTGATTGTCAATCAACTGGCATATAAGGACTACTGCAGATCGTACCAATCGATCCTAGCAAAGACCAAGTCTAGCTTCTATGAAAACGTGGTTGACCACAGATGCACAATCCAAAAATGCTGATGTCTACGATCAACCATCTCCTTAACCGCTCTCAGGTTAGCTCTTTACCTAGTGATCACTGTTATGATCTAGCCGATCGCTTCTCTAGCTTCTTTGTCAACAAGATAGATAAGATCAGGGAGTCCATTAATAAGATGGCAGCATTCCTCCTAGAATCCTGTCCCTCAATTCCACGCAGCACCTCAATGTCTACATTCAAGGAGGTCTCTAGTGACCACGCCCTAAAGTTAACATTCCAATCAAAGAAGACCCCTAGACGCTATTCCCACTAACCTGCTTCTACGATGCACCTTTTCGGGCAGACTTGTAAGGAATAAGAATTTTCTTGGTGTTGCTTGGTTATATATCTCAGTAAACATTCAAGATTAAGTAGCTAGTAGCGATAGCAACCACACGTAAACAAAGCCCCCCCACACGCGCGCACACACACACACACACACACACACACACACACACACACACACACACACACACACACACACACACACACACACACACACACACACACACACACACACACACACACACACACACACACACACACACACACACACACACACAAGATCCCTACACATGCAGCGCTAAAGCAGCCTCGTATCGGCACCCCACGCCCACACTTCACCGTCTAGTGGAGGTAAACATTAATATATGCCCGTCTGACTCCACACTTTCTGCATTCTCCTCGAGGTTGCAGAAAGCATAAAAATGAAACTCAACAACCCACAGAACTTAGTTCCACGAAGATGGGGTCCAATGCTGGGCGAAGCACAGAGGTTCGCGTAATGCTAAGAAGTAGTGGCTTCCTCTTTGCAACTTGCCAATGCATCCCTTGCTTGCTAAGTCTGTTCCTAGTGGTTCTTGGGCTGACAGTGAACCCGGCAAGCTGTATCTCCTTTTTTCCTTTGACGGAACCGGATCCGTTGTGCATGTCCACCGTTTTAACCTCACTGTCTTGCAGAATCGTTGTGCACTGAGGTCTCCCGCTACCAGGCCTGCAATGCCGGTCAGGGTCTCCTCTGGCTAGAAATTGTACTATATAGTCGATTCAACGATTTCATGCTTTATTGAAGCCCATCTGTTAGAACAACAGTCGTTTTTAAATGTTAAGAAGGCACCTTTATGGCTCTAGATGAGAATCGAAATATTGGAAACCTCCTCCTGTTGAGCACTTCACTCATCTCAGACAGCTGCCAAAGGCCAAGCGGCCCGGCTTAGTGACATATGGTAGGTTTGCTATTGCTTCAATACTTTCAGATGCTTTGCAAGGAATCCCACCTTACCTTTGGAAAGTGGAAAATAATTTAGGTCCCAGTGAGCCACTAGCTTTGCTCAAGCGAACTAAAGGGCCAGCTGCAAGACATCGGCTAAACCTGACGATCTCTCATAGTTCACTGCACAGTTAACAAGTTTCTCTAGGATTTCACGCTTTATGCATTGGCATCTCAACGATTGACTTCACAAAACAAAAATAGCAAGTGAGCCGAGCCGGGCGCTAAGTGTTTGCGCCAGCACTGAGCACACAACGAGCCGAGAGAGAGAGAGAGAGAGAGAGAGAGAGAGAGAGAGAGAGAGAGAGAGAGAGAGAGAGAGAGAGAGAGAGAGAGAGAGAGAGAGAGGTGTAGAGAGACGGGCAGGCTCAGCACTCTGTTCACGTTCTTCTGCTCATAGCATCGGGGAGGATCGGTGAGCATAAGCTACCTATGCCCGCCTAGTGGCGCCACGCTAGCAGCCAACGGTCGTGGACGAATGTTCTGAATGAATGAGAGAGAGAGAGAGAGAGAGAAAGACAAGACATACCATCACTGCCGCTGAACTCAGCCATCATCTGAGCAAAGACCATCTTGGCTCCCCAGGGGGTGGCAGCAGGACGCTCGTCTATCTCCTTGATGTATCCCGAGAACACACGGGCTCGCATGTCAGTAGAGCCACAGGCGATCAGCGAGTTGTTAGGATGCCAGTCCAAGCTGGTGACCGTTGAGCGAATGGGCTTCTTGATGTGCTTCGACACCCACCAATTGTTATCTTGCTCGTAGTAACATATGGAAACCAGACGAGCACCACTTCCGACAGCAAATTTGTTGCCTAAGCACAAGACGAGACGATGCACGAAATCGTAGCAGGGAGCGCGCGAGGCGAGAAAAGCTAGTTTTTTTTCTAATTAGCCACATGGTGAGGTCTTCAATCCCAATCAGCACAAAGAAGTCCATACATACATGTGCAGCCAACACGCACTACACCAACACTAAGGCTCTAGGTCACAAGAATCTTGAACATTCTGTATTCTACCAGCAGAACTAAAACTCCACATGGTATAAAGCTGTAAAGCAAAAAAGCCTTCGGCAAACTCATTTTAGAAACATAAGTGGCTGTCAGAATTGCAAGCCATAGTACAAAAATCTTTAAGCAAATCAATAACGGCAATAACCACGGCATGTATGCTGAAAAAGTACCACAGTGAAACGAACAGTGATGCAATGATCAAACGTCAAACATAATAAGTACCCTTTTTAAGAAACTAAGAGCACAAACATACATTTAAGAGGAATAAGAACATGAGAGACAATGAAGGATGCCCCATACTATTCACTGCAATGAATCAACAACCGTCGATGACATTAAAAATTACACCAAGTCAGCCCCACATGTAGACAGACAAAACGGCACACACTGTGCAACGTTGCTGACATCGACATGCAAATTCGTTGTTTAATATCGACTTATTTAGACTGTCATACTACTATTGGGTATTATCTACACTGCCATTATTGATATACCAATACTTGGTAACTAGGCTCAAAACAGGAATCCAAGGATTTACACTACTTGCACATATTGACATGGCATCAACAGCTGCTAAAGAAGCCAATGCCATAGAAGCCCTAGGCTTGTTCGGCTTAACGGCTGCATATGATTGAGCCAATCCAATCCAAACCAAACGACAACACAATCAAGTAGACCTTGCTAACTACTGATCATTAGGTGTATCACACAACCAAATCGACTCTTTATACCTACCGAGAGGAGACCATTTGACACATGTTGCAGCACGGTTGAGACGCAAGATTACAAGGACCGGCTCCCATTTGTCTTTGCTAAGAGTCCACACATATGCGTTCCTATCCTGAAATAAAATTAAACACCTTGACATGAATGGTGGCTATCAATATGCCCACATAAACAGCACACACCACAATACAGCATTGAAATGCAGCAGCAGGCTACAACCGTGTGAGAAATGTATGCAAATTATTGAAGTTGCAGCTTCCCAACTTGCAGTTGGTAGCAACTGCATTTATTTCAGTTGGCTGTCCTTTATTCTCGAGTCCAACGGTAAAAAAACTTACTATCGCCAACACAGCTGATGGGACTGTCATTGGACTGTAAAGCAAAAATTGTCCGACCCGCAGAGGGACAAAAGCTGTGCAGCAACATCTACACTTAGTCACTTAGAACAATCCTTGCAGTAGCAGCCACAGCTACAGCTGTGGCTGCTACTCTGTTTGGGTAACGAGAGGATTTACTATGGTTTGAGTCATATTACCTCAAAAACAAACGCAACAATATTTGTCAACAGCCCAAAAACAATCACAATAGCTATTAGTATGCATGTGTTTAGTGTGACATCGCACCATCATGATACTTAATGACCTTTATCCAGCAAGGCCAAGAGGCTTCAGCAGCTCTTCTGCTGCAGCACATTCCACAGAGCCCGATGTATGCAGAACACTCTACCAAATGCCGCAATCGTTCTGTAAACGTTATATGCACTAGGACTAGGCCACTGGGTTCGCCACTGCACCTGCATCACATGCAGATTCGTCAACAGTACGCCTGTTCACTCTTGAGATGCTGTATGGAGTTTTAATCAGGACGGGGCAGGCTGTGCCAACACATGACGGCAACAGATAAGTCGTAAACTAGTTCACCGACAATTCTCAGCATGCTTTGAGTTATGCTCACGCTCTGAAGCAACATCTAGGTATAAGCTTGGTCCATAATGCAAGGAATGAGATGATGTAGCCATGACCAGATGCCTGAATCAGAACCACAAGCTACAGCAGCCCTCCACACCGTGTATGGCGGTATGGCCACAGGCAGCGTTACTCTTTCATCTCTTCATCCTTTCTTCAGCAGATGCTTGTCACTCCCAAAGTGCTGAAATTTGCTCTTCTCATCATTCCAATGAGACCAAGCCTTCAACATCCAGTGGATACAGCCCTTTTAAGCTTGTTGGGTTCACATGGTTTCCTTAGCCAGAGAGCCACCCCTAGTGGCTTTGCTCGGGCAGCCCTCACTCACTTAACCCTCGGATAAAAGCGATCTTTCTGTTGCTACCCTAGTTTGTGAAGTGCTGCAGCACGCCCTTATCATACAAGCCCTGCTACCTTGCAAACGCATTGTACTGCAGCGCTAGCTACTGCCAAGACGACCGGACGGTGAATAGACGCAGGCCGGCTTGCTGTGGGAATCCCATACACACTCTCCAGCATATACAAATATTCACGATCGTGTTCTATACTGCCAAATTCAAGTGGCGATTGCTTTTGGTTAAATCGGCTAATTTTTACATCATTTCTCTTAGCATGCAGTTAAAGCTCTGCTCGTCAGCAACTGGCTATAATGTGTAGTTCGTTGGCCACTGGGTTTCTTCTAACTACATCTACTTCAGAAATACACATACTTTGCTATTCTCACAAAGATCACATGCCATAATCACTAGTCAGTTGACCTTTCGCATTTTAGCCTATTAAAGTACCTCTAAAGCAGCGATTCTCAATCTGTGGGTCGCAACCCCTTATCGGGTCGAACGAACCTTTCACAGGGGTCACCTAAGACCATCGGAAAACACGCATTTGCACACAATAAGTTTTTGGTTAAGGGTTGCCACAACATGAATGAGGAACTGTATTGAAGAGTCGTGACAGGATGGGTGAAAACCACTGCTCTAAGAATATTTTTTTAGAGGTACTATACGAATGAAACATTTTTATTACCATTAGTATAAATTACATTTATATTAAATATCCTCAAACTATCAATACATCACACACATTTATCAATACGTTTAATTGCTTGCCATCTAAAGCACAGAAAGCCACCAACTTCAAGGCCAGGTTTTGCAAGTGTTCTGAACTAGACAGTTAAAGCCAGAGGGCCAAGCTTACCACACCGCAGGTAACAATCTTGTTGGAGACAGGAGACCAGTCAATGCCAGTTACACGCTGGGAGTGTTCTATCAGAGTCTGCTCCTTGTTCCACGAGCCTCCTGCTTGTCGGTAAACGTGCACCTCGTGGCTGTTCAACGACAGCACCAGTTCTGAGACAGAAAAGACAACCTTTCAGCTTGCAGTAAGCAGCAGCAGCTATACAGGCATCAGCAAAACACAAACAGCATGAGCAGAGCACTTACGCGACCTGTCCTTATTCCAGGCATGGCTGGCTATCGGCTCAACGCCAAAACTGTATGTATTGCTTGCCATCGAATGCACCGGTTATTTAATCTAAAAGAGATTGCTATGAGGATTAAACGAATGTACTTACTTACATATTATCAGTGAGATTTATTGCGGCAGACACATGCCACATGGGTAGGTGAGCCGGTGACATAATATGTATAAGACTTGGCTTGCTACTATGAAAGAAACAGCAGGTACAGCGTCAAGTAATGATTCAGAGGGACGAGTAATAATAATGTCTAGTTGATGCAGCCAGTCACAAAGGGAAGAACTCTATGGATCATCTAACTGCCTGGTGAAACCACACGAAAGCTTAACGACTTTAACACGATGCCATCTACAATGATGGGGCTGCACAATCGTATAGAAAAAGGCCTGTGACCGAGATGCCCGGAACAAGGTCACGGCCAGTCACATACTTCACTGGAAAACCACGCTGCTACAGCCCAGGCAGTTGCCAAACAAGACTTTGGCTAAACAAGCAATGAAGCAACAATTCTAAATTTAAACTAAAACAACTAAATAAACTAAACAATCAACTATAAACAACTAAATTTATCAAAACTGAAGCTAACCGTGGCTATGGCAGAAGCATGAAGCAATCTCAGAAGCAAGAAGTGATCTTAAAAACAGCAAAACCTGGCACTGCTCACTGCTTAAATTTCTAGCCTATTGCAAGCACAATTGGGCAGCCGTATCTATAGTTTTCTACCAATACTAATCAGTAGCTCACAAAAACCAGCATTTAAGCAGCCATATTGTGCTAAACCCGGAATTATTGTAATCTTATAGAGCCTCCAGCGTACAACACGATTGTATATGTATGCATGTATCTCCGACTGTAACTCTACAAAGCGACAAAGACTATGTGGCAAGATTCGCCGTATAAACTTTAGCTTATCTTAGTCGGTATGTAGGCAGCAGTCGCTGCTGAGAGATAAGAAAGAAAGAGAGAGATGAGAAAGTGAGCGAGAAATAGAGAGAGAGAGAGAGAGAGAGAGAGAGAGAGAGAGAGAGAGAGAGAGAGAGAGAGAGGGGGCAGGAGACTTTTGTATAGCATGCTCACAGCCTAAGCAGCTTTCGGTGCGCATTCGGTAGCCAACAGATGCCATCTCACACAACAAAGAGAACGTGGGAAGCATAGCAGAGTCAGGAGAGCAGTTGAGGTGGTGAGTAGCATGGAAGTAGCAGCTCACGACTGCTAGAAAGGATGAGCCACAGTCGGCAGCAGGAAAGTAGTTGTGCAAGAATCGTGGAGGGCGAGCTCCACAGTCTAGGACATGCAGAGCTAAAGCTTCTGTCGCCAACGGTCTTTAAGTGGAGGAATGGCACAGCTAATTTATTGTCCACACAGGACCTGAGGGCACGAGGAGGCTGAAACTGGTGCATCAGTTCAGCTAGGTATGGAGGAGCCAAGCCGTGGCGGGCCTTGTGGGTCAGCATAAGAACTTTGCTCTGTACTCGTTGATCAACCGGCTCCTAGCTCTTTAAGCAAAGGAAACGCGTGGTCAAACCTCTGGGACTTGAAAACTAGCCTTGCAGATTGCATTTCTCAGCATGGTGCAAAAAGTAATTAGCTGGACACGGCATTATATCAAATGTAATTATTATAACTAGTCTCCTATTTCGATAATAATATTAATAATAACACACATGATAAACCGCCCTCAGAGAACCCAATCTCTCTCTCTCTCTCTCTCGGCACTTTCATTTGCTGCAAAGGAAACACGATCAAATAGTTAGTAGTAGCATGCTCAATAAATAACATGGATAACATGGTTTACTTACTATTCTATTGCGTATCACTTTGCAGCAAATGTAAAGCGCCTAGAAAGAGATTAAGTTCTCTGAGGGCGCTTTATCAAGTGCAATATTATTATTATTATTATTATTATGGTTAGGGGTGACATGCACAGGGTCAGCATGCAAGCGTGGTCAGTGGCAGCATGCACAGCGTAAGCATGCATAAGCATATAAAGATCAAACCACAGGGACCCACTAAATGCTGTGCTAAGTAAATAGGTGCGTCTTTAGTTTCTTTTTAAATGTAGTCAAGTCAGGGGATGTCGTGACTCAAGTCGGGAGTGAGTTCCAGGCTTTGGGAGCGTACGAACTAAAGGTCTCCAAAATATGTGAGGTGTTTGTATGAGGTGAGCCGTAATGGCACACTAGGTAAGGTGGTTGGTTTTCGCGACCTCGGTCCCGAGGTCATGGGTCCGAATCCTGCGGTGGGCGATCATTTATCGCCGCTGCAAGCGGTGGTGATAGCCGTAAAGGCTCTGCTGTCGCTATACAAAAAGAGACTGTTAAATCAGCTGGTATTTGTTATAGGTAAACAGACAGATTCCGAAAAGCGGATGGTACGATGCTTAGCTTGGTGGGGCAGCAGATCCGATAGGTAGGCTGAAGCCAAAGAATGAAGGGACCTAAAAGTGACCGACAGAACCTTGAAGGCGGTGCGTTGTTTTACTGGCAGCCAGTGTAGGTCGGCGAGAGGCGGTGGTTCGATAAAGCAGGAGACAACCGAGAGCACTAAAAGCACTCAAGATTTCACGCTGGAGCCATACAGTGGGCAGGTATGAGGCCACGTCTTTAAAACACCTGAAATAACACTGCAGTGAATGGAGAAAAGCAGCCATGCGAATAGACATCGGCGAAGCCAGCGTGGGGCCGACGGATGATCGAGCTCGACGAGCACAGGTGCCAATAACTACAGGAAAAGACAACAAAAGCACGAGTAACTATCAAATTAAATTAGCATATGACGGAATTTACTTACATCTAAGCGGTGCCCGGTCAGCAGTACGTACGGTTCGCGGACTCTGGTCAGTCAACGCGAATGGCAACCCGGAAGATAAGCGGATGTGCAACCCCGCGTTTCCGCTATTTGATTTCGCTAGTTAATTGAAATCGTATTTAAAATAAGGGAACTTGAATTTGATATATTTTAAGATTAATATTATTACTAGAAGGCTACCGTTTATCCGATACCGAGCCGATGGAGCTCCATGATAAGCACGTGCAAGCCCTGAGACTTCCTTTTAATGGCCGCTTACTGACGTGCTGGTCGTACGAATTTAGGTGAGTCGTACAATGTTGGAACCACACCTGCATTCCGCAGCGCCGTAATGCCTGATCTTGATATCTGCTAGCACTGGTCTCAAGAAATTATAAAGCGATCTTGAGCACCCCTGACTAATAATACCGTCTTTTTGACCTAGCTGACCAGCCAGCTCGGGTGTTGGTATTTCGGCGGTAGGTAGTCGCGCCATTGGTAATGACTACCTTGTAAACGTTATGTATTATAGTTATTTACGATGAGTGTAGAACTTACATTTTTGAAAATATCAAATGACATTGGTAAGGGCAAATGATAACCACGTTGTGGCTGTCTTCCATAGGCTGTCGTGAATCCACTCTAGCCTAGCGGCTCATCTGAGAAGTTCTTAAATGTACAAAACTTGCGGCCACTGTATGACTTGCTGTTGTGTCGTTCACGTAGACTGCTCTTTCGATCAAGCTCGAGCATATCGTTTGCCGACCGATCAGTGTAATGCTGTCATGTTTGACCCAAACGAACCATAGGATTAAGGTTGTGCCAGACGTGTTCTTCAGCGTTCGCGATACCGGTTCTTGCGGCAGTGCATTAGATCTAGGTTGGATGAACTAGTCTACCTTAAGCCTCCTGATATGACGTGCTTTGTTGTTTTTGAAAATTAAAGCCGTGGGTTTATTAAGCCTCTCTTATCTAAACCCTGTTATAAGTGTGCGATTCCTTCCTTTACAAAGCTGCACTAGACAAGCTATATTTTAATTAGGCGAACTGACATAGTTATTTTCCTTTAATCATTTTGGTTCGTTATTGTTGCTTGTAGAATGGCAACAAAAACCGATAAGAAGGGTCCTGTCTCGGCTGTCCAAGTTTTTGGAAGAAAGGTAAGTTGAGTTAATGTGGACCAGATTCCAGCGACACCTTACGCAAACTGTTCACATGTCGAACTCAAATGTTGATTCGCTGTATGTGTGTTTCTTCCAAAACGTTAATGTGATGCCACAGCATATCAACTTCGTGAGCAGACTCCTTGTCAGATGTCATGATAGTACAACTGCATTAGTTGTTTCTTATTGTAGAAGACCGCAACTGCTGTAGCACACTGCAAACGAGGCAACGGCCTCATCAAAGTGAACGGTCGGCCTCTTGATCTGGTTGAACCACAGACACTGCGTTACAAGTTACTCGAGCCTGTGCTGTTGCTGGGAAAAGAGCGATTCGCTGGAGTTGACATCCGTGTTCGCGTTCGTGGTGGTGGCCATGTTGCTCAGGTTTATGCCATCCGTCAGGCGATATCCAAGTCACTAGTTGCTTATTACCAGAAATGTACGTATCTTTATTTTGCTTGTGGTCAATAGTTACATTACTGCTATTGATTAATTTTGCAGGGTTGCAGTTGGTATTGAATTTGATATGTTGTTGCGACTGATATTAGCCTGTCGTAGGTTCATTATGCTTGTTCAACTTTTTTATGAATAGGATTTTGGGTTCACTTCGTACCCGACCACCCTAGGCAATCAGTAGTGTCAACAGTTGCTGTCTCCTGTTTTAACTCATTAATTTCTTTGGAACGTTGTGTAGATGGTTATTGATAAATGACCAGGTGTTTGCTATTGATAGATAATATTACTAAGAATACATTTTGGTAAACAAAAAAGTTAGGCTTGTTATAGGTCTTTATTGCTGAAGTGCATAGGCTGCATGTGTTAGGTAATGGATGTATTAATCATTCTAGCTTCAGTAGGTTCTACTTGCTAAAATTAAATATAAAAGCTGGTGCAGTCATGAACATCAAGATCTTATTGGAAAGACAAGTTTGGAAGCAAAATTTAGCCTTGGACTTGACCAAGGATGCTTGTCATGGTATCCCAACCGCATCCTCCCGTGAGCTAGTAGTTATTATGGCCCACCGGGTATGATGGTTGCTCTTCACGACCTTATTAATAGGTCACGGGCTCGAATCTTGCTGTCGATGGTCCTTTATAGCCTCTGCACGAGGTGCTGATAGCCATTCAGACTCTTATGCCGCTATACAAAACAGGCTGTTAAATCAGCTGATATATATTTGTTCATATTTTACGTGTGCATTTTTATTTTAGATGTTGATGAGGCCTCCAAAAAGGAAATTAAAGACATCCTTGCATCGTATGACAAGGCTCTGCTAGTTGCTGATCCTCGTCGCTGTGAACCCAAGAAGTTCGGTGGACCTGGTGCTCGTGCCAAGTACCAGAAATCATACCGTTAATTGTGTTACAGTATTGCTGCTAATGTCATCTTGGCAATAAAATTCTCGGTGTGAGCCTTTGATTGTTTCCTTGAATTGTATCGTGTGATACATGTATCTTAGTGAGCCTTCAGAGGTGCCAGGCAAGCTTAAAGGTTTAAAATAATGATAATAGGACAGCTATTGATATTAGATGTTATAAGACAGCTATTGTTTAAGTAATAGTACTTAATTGTAGTCATGCTTACCACTTGTACTATCAGCACTATTAGGTCTCTAAATAAGTGCAGCTAATAAAAATAATATAGTTTAATAATTGTTTAATAGTTTATAATAATGATATGTTTGCTGAATCTGTTTTTCGATAAATGTCACAATCATAAGACAAGATTAGGTGGCAGATTAGATTTTACTTAGTGATATAATTAGGTAGGGTATTTTAATAGTTTTCTGCTGACTGGTGTGGGGGCAAGATAAGCACTGATATTAATGGCTTGTAGAGCGAAGTTGTCGAGACCCCCAACTAGATGCTGTGCTCTTCTCGTCAAATTGGCCATTGTTAGCTAAACGAGGTTTTAGTGAGCCTATGTTAGGTGGATGTTGCTCTTCCAGCCTAACTTGGGTTAGATGAAATATCACAATCCACTCCCAATTGGGCTAGCAACGACCCGACGTAGGCGTAGACCCATACCCCTGATCTCACGACCTGAGTTGAGTCCGTACACTTAAAACTAGATAGTTTCCGGTTTTTCCCAGGCCGCTGCCGCGAATTGCCCTCGCATGTACGTTCAAGATTGGTTGATAGGACGCGTTGCACTTTTTATACAGCACTGTTACAGCATACAAAGCACTCAAGAAAAATACGACCTCCCATCAGCTTTGTTTGTAATTGTAACAGACAATCGTAGATTGCTGTATTTTTGCCGTCGATTGCAATAGATTGCGCAAGGTTGAACCCGAAAAAGGACAGCATATTCGCACCACAGTGAGCGTTATGTAGTAGGATTTTAACTAATTTAAACACCAAAAAAACATTGTAACATTTTAACCTAATTTAAACAGCCAATTTCCAGCAAATTTGAACCAGATTGCTGCAGAAACCGGACCTTTGCCATGCATTGCCCTCGATTGTGCCTTTGTCGATTGTATAAAAGGATGTGGCTGCACTTTTAATGCAGTATGGTGCAATTCGCAAGAAAATTTGGAGCTTCTCAGCAACTGTCGGTGCATTTGTAACTGTCCGTTATGGATTGGTGTATTTCCCCGGGCCATTGCCTTGGGTTGCCGTAGATTGAATGCGTACCAAGGGTGAAAATTATGCACACACACGACATGTTATGGTGGAATGAGAGTTGCAGTTTATTGCAGCCAATCTTGTCGATTTTCCACGGATTTCGCTATCGGCCCCTACGATTGCTTTCGATTGCCGTGCATTGCTGACAGTTAGCAAACAAAGCATCTTGAAAGTTCCACTGTTTTACTGTGGACGCAGCGTAATGTTATGGGTAATGGCAGTTGAGGCTTCTGCCCTGCCAATTCCTCTTCAATTCGTCGGGAATTGGGGTATTGGCCCAGGAAATTGCTGTCGATTGCCGTTCATTGCTCGCGATTGTATGTGCAGGATTGGTTGAAAGGATTTGATTGTGCTCTCAACACAGTGGTCTGTGACAGGTAAGATATATTTGATCTTGGCCCAGTCACTTTCCAGTGATTTGCGATGGACCATAATGGATTGCCGTATTTGCCCGGGCCATTGCCGTCTGTTGCCATGAATTACCCAAGATTGATCGGTCAGAGCTGGTTGAAAGTATGTGTGCACGCAGTGAGATGTTATGTGGAATGAGAATTAGAACTTGGTGCAGCCGATTTCTCGTCGATTTGCCAGGATTTTGGTATTGGTCCATGCGTTTGCTGTCAATTGCCGTGTATTGTTGACAATTTGCGTGCAAAATAGCTTGGAAGTCCTACGCTTTCCCTTTTAGCACAAAGAAATTGAAATGCGATGACAATCGGCACTTCGTGCAGCCAATTTAGTGCCAACCTGCCACGGATTGGAGTGGATTGCTACTTCGAGCCGAGCCGTTGCCGTAGATTGCCATGTATTGCCCGAGATTGTACGAGCGTAATTGCTTAAAATGAGGTGGTTGTTTTTAACCAGTGTCCTTTGTAACATACATTAAAAATTGAAGCATTGCGAAACCGATTTCAGGGCATTTGCATCAGATTGCTGTCAATTGAGGTATTGGCCTGGCCATTGCAGTCGATTGCAGTGCATTGCTGCGAATGTTAGAGGCGATTGTAGTGAAATTGTGGGATTACACAATAACCAAACATTAGAGCAATGTGCAATCACTATTCGAGCTTAAAGTGTACGTATTCTGGTCGTTTTTCGACGGGTGGCTGTGCATTGACGTACTGGCCCGGGCAGTTATAGTCGATTGCAGTGCATTGCTGCAAAATGGCCGAGACAATTACAGTGAAGTTATGCAAGTACAAAATAACCGAAGAGTAGAGCAGCGTGAAATCATAATGAGAGCTTCTAGTGTACGCATTCCGATCGCTGTGTAGCAGATTGCAGCGGATTGAGGTGGATTCCCGTATGGGACCGGGTCGTTGCAGAATTCACTGCATGAGAACGCGTGAGCACAGTGGAGCGAAATTTTGTGGATGCACTTTGAACTGAGTCTAGTCCTATATGCAATGTCAATTACTGCTTTGCGATGGCGATTTGAGGACGATTTGCAGTGGAACAGAGTGAATTGCTGTAGTTTTCCAGGTATTTCAGGCGATTGTCGCCCATTGCCAAAGTGGTTGCACACTGTTTTTTTATTTTACATGGTTGCGTACACCGCACGGTGCACTTTTATATGCAATAAAACTGGAGCTCGGCGCAATGTATTTCGTTTTTTTTTATTCGGTGGATTCAGTGGATTTAAGTAGACTGCAACATTGGCCCGTGCTTCTGCAGTCGATTGCTGCGCATTGCACGAGAACGGCCTTGCCAATGCGAGTGAAATTTTTTGAATGCAATCGTCGCTGTCATGCGTAATCAAAAAAGGAGCTTTTCGATCAGGATTTCTTTCGTTGCACGGTGGATTGCGGTCTTGGCCCTGGGCCAGTGCAATCTTATTTCAGTGGACTTCGTGAGAACGCGTGAGAAAGCTGAATCGCAAGAAACTGTCTGGGTGCATTGTGCGTGCAGCGTGTAGCGTAGTTTGATAGTCCAGACTTTGTGGAGCTGTTCGCAGCAGATTTGTGGTGGATTTGACGAGAGCTAGAATGGATTCCGGTACATGGGTCCGGCGTCAAAGCTCATCTGCATTTCGCAACGACAACTACTCTCCTACTGCCGACTATGGCACATCCTTTTCAGCGGGTCCTGAGCTGCTACTTCTACGCTACTCACTACCTCAACTGCTCTCCTGACTCTGCTGTGCTTCCCACTTTCTCTTTGTTGCGTGAGACGAAGTCTGTTGGCTACCAAATGCGTACCGAAAGCCGCTTAGGCTGTGAGTGCGCTATACAAAACTCTCCCGCGTAACATCCACATGGTCTTTATGACTTTGTGGAGTTACAGACGAAGATACATTTACATTTTGCGAAGCGACATGAAATTTCGTGGACAGATAAATTTGAACGCGTACTTCAATATCAGCGAAAAATTCTAGCTCGGCAACGCTTACGTGTGGTCGCTGCTAGCCTAATTAGAGAGGATTACGGTAATTCGTCGAACCCGCCTCACTTGAGCATGGTACCATGCTTTATCATTAACTCTTCGTCCTGCTCTAGCAGTCAGTGGTCAAGTGCCTAATGGAGATACCGTAGTTGTATGGCTTTATACTTTATAAGGGAATTTTTACGTTAGGGGTTTTTCAGCTAGTATGACGAAATAATTGCGTGTTAGCGTTATCTTGTCAATGTCGCTCTTTACCTGTTTAAATTGATGCTTTCAGCTATGTACTAGAACTAAACAAGATCGTCTGTGTACTTCACTCAAGTCAGTTGGTCAAAAAAGTAGATTATGCTGGCCGTTATAGCCCAGGAGGTAGGGTGCTCGCTCTTCACGACCGCGGTCATAATAATAATAATACATTTGACAAAGCTGGTGACATTATCAACTCAAATCGACTTTCACATCTATCTGGCTTGCGGAGGTCACTTCGCATTCTTGCGCTTACTATCCTACATATCTGATATCGTTGTCCAGAGACTAATCTCGCTCTTCCACTACCGGCAGTTTTGTTGCTACTCTTTTTTTTGCTAATTTAAGTTCATCTGATTCTCGAGATTGCAGCTGGTATGCGCCGAAAGTTAAGTGACTCGCTGCTTCCGGCTTCCGCAGCCACTGCCACTTCTGCAGCTACTTCCGCTTCCGCAGTCACTTCCGCTTTCATTGACTGAGCAGCATTTAACGCTCAAGTTTGATCAAATGGTGGCAACGGCCACTATCAAGCAGCATTCGCTCTCAGTGCTGCTATCCCCTTAGCAATTTCAGCTCAAACTCATTTCTCTTTCTTGAAGTTTGACCATGTTGAAACGAACCTCTTTCAAGCGTAAACTAATGAAAAAATGTATTACGAGGTATTTGCATTGGCAGTAGAATGCCAGGGAAAGAAACTTGAGTTGATTTTATGCAACTTCACTTAAGCAACTCCTTCCTTTCTGTGTTTCCTCGACAGCAGCAGCAGACCTGATCCGTCAGCCGTCTGTACGGCACATTGTTGCTGGCGCGACTGCGACTATGCTGCAGAATGGTAAACAAATCGTTCTGCTTTTTCGCTTCCGTCTCTCGTGCATGTTGAGAGTGACGCTCGGCTGCGCACGCATCTGTTACGCTCTGGTTTCAACGAGCCCTCCTGCACAAGTCATTTTCATGCGCGCTTTGCACGATTGCACTGGCGGGAATCAATGCGCAATGTTATAGTTCCGAGGTATTACTAACCAACGGCCCTGGGTGACTTCTTTTGGGCGTCTGCATGCACGTCTAGGCGGAGCTGATTTATGGCGTTATAATAACAAACAGGATTTCTCGCTTTTGCATGCTTGCCCAAGCACAATAATTGTCATTGGCTGTTTGTTGGACTCTCTTGCGAAACGTCGTGGAACTTTATTTTCCGAAATACCTGGTCATGGTAAAGCAAATTTAATCAACCGGAATCCAATTTTTCTCGAGTCATGTGCAGTAAGCAGAGCACTTCGAATTCACCCCAATGTGTGAAGTTTTAGCCGAGTTATGGATTTTACAAAGCACAGTGCTACACTGGAAATGAAGCTGTATTAAAATCACAAGAATGTACCTTCACAAGCTTCACGCAGATACCTTGATTTATCACACTTGCATACTGACCCTGTGCATGTTCTTTGCAATTCTTGTTGTCATTGAGCGTGCTACCACTAACGATTCGATCATGCTACCTTTGCAGCATATATATATATATATATAGTGCCTAGAAAGAGATTGAGTTTTCTGAGGGCACTATAACAATGTATCATTATTTTTATTGTTATCAAGATTCGACAAGTTTGGATACAAGTCGCATGTTATGCAGATATCGGTACATTTTTGTTTGTTGATACGTTGCTTTCGATTTACATACGCGTTAGGCATGATTTGCATAATCATTTTTGCTTTTACTCGGAAGTCGTCAAATATTCCGATCCCATTTCTAACATACTTGCCTTTTGTGAGTACCCTACACAAATATATAGTTGTTGAGCAAATTTCGTAAATATTTTCCCGACATTCCCCCTTCAACGCGGTCAGTCAAAGAGCGGTCAGAGGTCAGAGCAAGTCAAAGGGTGGTCAAAGGTCAGAGTCGGTCAATGTGCTTAGCCGGTGGCGCGCCTACTACGGCATTCAGCATCCAGGGGCTTCTCTAGAGCAGGATTTTGATCGCTATCTTTTTTTGACGTTTCAAAGCCGCTGGAGTGACCCACCTTCAGAACACACTGGTACTACTAGAGGTGATCGTTTCCGGACGGTAACCGTCGTATTTGAGGAGGCGATACTTTTTAAGCGACTCCGGAAGAGAAATTTTTGAACTCATCTAAAGAGCACAAGCTGAGCTGTAGCTGGCTTTCGGCTCAGCCGGTACTCTTCAAGTTTGCATGCCGATTTTTGCTTTAGACGAGTGCCAAAGCCCGAGTTAATGATGGGCTAAGCTTCTTCCAACCTACTTCCATCTTACTTCAAACCAGAGGCATTGAGGTATGGACAGGTTGCGATGGCTGAGGCTCGGAGCTGCCAGATACTTGACTAATTTAATGTACACTTTTATATCTTTTACATTATTTATTATTAATATTATTTGTGTACATTATTATACATTATTTACATTATTAAATAATGTAAGCACTTTTGCGGAAGCACCGCACACATTATTCTTGGCAGACCGCCTTTACGACTTTTATCAGGCTTGCATGTAATAATAATAATAACGCACTTGATAAAGCTCCCTCAGAGAACTCAAATCTCTTTCTGGGTGCTTTGCATTTGCTGCAAAGGGAAACGCGATTGAATGCGACGCTCACGACAGATTAGCGTAGCAGCAGAGTTCCGCATCAGCTTTAAGCGCCTAATTGCACATGCCGGTAGGCCAGCAAGCAGTGATTTACAGAAGTCAAGACCATCTAAACGCTATATGAAGTAGATGCGTCTTTGCTTGTTTTTACAGGATATATTTTTTTAATTCAGTCGGGAATCTGGTTACCGGCTTTAGGAGCATGCAAACTAAAGTAATGGTCTCCAAATGATTCGTCTGCAAATGATTGGCAGACAAACGTAAGGCCGAAAGGGTGATCAAAAAGTCAACTTTAGCAAATGATTGTCAGTAGGTGACTGTCGCATAGGACGAATCGTACTCTTCCGCACGCTTGTAGCTCGTTCGCGTCAGTAACTTGCGGTACTAATTGAAATACACAGGCAATTGCCAGTTCTAAAATTGGGTGTACTGGGCACGCCTGCTTCGCGAAGATTCACAATATTTCTCCGGAAGAGATTAGCATTTATTTTAGACGAGCTTAGTTGAGCCTCGAACGGACCTCAAATCATTTGGAGACCATTTCTTTAGTTCGTATGCTCCTAATGCCTGGAACCTGACTCACAACTGACATCAAGATATCCTCTGACTAGTTGGCATGTAAAAACAAACAAAGCCGCATCTGTTTCTCACAGCGTTTGGAGGGTGCTTGTGAATGGTATGTAATAATAATGTCTGTCCTTGTCAATTTCTACTTTTATGTTCTTATGCTCGGAAACGTTGTGCATGCTATCACTAACCATTTGACACGCTTTCCTTACAGCTTTTGCTAAGTGCCTCAAAAAGATCAAGTTCTGCGAGGGTGCTGTAAAAATGATGATTATTTTAATTATTATTTTTCAAGAACACTGCCACTCACTACAAAAGAAGCAACACATATATATCTATCTATATACACACTCTATTGGGGCGCTTCACATGCGCCGCGGGGCTCGAGCCCACGACCTTGGGCAGACCTTGATCGGGGCGAGCACTTTAACTACTGGGCCAAACTAGCTTAGACAACCTTGTAAAATCAAACACGGAGGTGCCCAGAGCCACCGGTTATTAGGTTACATCATCGGTCTATCGTAGCGTGCTCTGAATTATGCACAGGTATGCATGTAAAGCAGGCGCACACAGGCACGATAAGACAAATTTAGCGTACGAAGGGAAAGCGCAGAAAGGAACACTCGTCGCTAAAAAATAACAAATTTATCAATCTCCACATAATATGCGACTTATATCCACATTTTCGAATTTTTCGAACCTTTTCGAAGAGAAAGCGAAGTGGACAGCGCAGGCTCGCGTCCCAGCTGAAACTTTAAAGATGCCTCGATCGATGTGTGCTTTTGCACGGTTGCCTAAGCCTTGCTTTCCGCCTTCATTGCACATTTTTTATTCCTTCTTTTACAGCGAGTTTGTAAAGCGGCTGTATAGAGATTTAATTCTCTTCGGGTGCTATGCATATGACTTGTGAATAATTTTACTATTATCAGTGCAGCAATGATCGACCTCTGCCGATAAATAATTCACTATCAAAGTGAAGCTGCTTACAGACATCGCCATAACTGTAGGCTCTGGCCGCAAAGCTGCGACTCCCGCCTTGGTGAGCTTTTCTGATTTTCTTAAACATTTATTACGATAATGCCGAGTAATTACAACCTGTCAAAGCTTCGCTGTTCAAACATGGAGCAGCAGCAGCAGCTCTGTGCATGACTGCGGCCTATGCCTTCGGTATGCCATGAACGGGTCGATTGGAAAATTAGACAATCGCGCAGAAGTATGCACTTTCAGGCTCGCTTAGAGCTCGTGGACTGAATCCTCGTCTGTTGAACAGCTTGTAGGTTATGTATCAACGATTGCCATAGCGTCGGAGTCTTGCCGTCTAACGGTCTCGAGTCAAATCTGTAAAAGAAGATCAGAAAGTCAAGTTTCGCGTAAATTTAATTGCATTTTGCAGGACGAGGTGCATCGTTTAACCAGCGAAACCGACTCTGATGTCACTTGCGGAGGAAAGAGCGGGTCGTTCGAAGTCGAATTAGACCAGGAAATTTGATGCTACCGAATCCGGAAGTAGCAGGAAAGGAAACAATCGGAACGAAGGAGAGAGTAAGTGAGGGCGGAAGAGGGGAGGCGGAGGCTAATGGCAGCAGCCCCTTTTAAACATGGCGACTGAGTATTTTGCGCCGTCGATTGATTTTAGTCGATCCGTACGACCGAGGTCGCGTTCAGCCTTTTAGGGTGACTGACCACGGCCGCGGATGGTCGCCCTAAGTAGAAGAAGGCAAAGAGGAAGGTAGAGAGTGGTGATTGAGTGAGACGCTGGACTAACAGCAGACGGAAGGATCGACTTTGGGAACGCCTGCATCTTGTTGCATATCGGAAGTGGCGCAGACGCTGACCTTGAATTAGTCGCTCGGGCGCGGGCTAGCATTGTCGTCCACAGGCGGCGGCAGCGCTCCGGCCCCATCGTCTGCTTGCGGGTCGTCTGGCTGCTGTTGCTGCCTGTCCGACGGCTGCTGCTGCAACGGTGCCGGTCCTGCGGCTGGCTGCGGCGGCGGGTTGCGTTCGCGGACGTTTGGCAACCGCGAAATCCGTCCTTCGACCGTGAATAAGTCGTCATCTATGACTAAAAATGCTTCGAGCACCAAGTAGACGACCGGGCCTAAATAGCCGGGCGACGGACGGCGGTGCGGCGCCACCCAAGCTGGCCCGGAGTTGGGGCCGAGCATATGAGCAGCGATACGGCAGATGTGCTCGTTGATCGCAAGGTCGAGTCCGCCTAAATACGAAATATACATAAAAAAGATGGAAATAATAGAAATGAATTAAGATAACATAAAATAATATAACATATATCGTACAGTCGACTCCGCGTATAAGAATATTGGACGTGGAATGCTCCGCTTACAAGAATGGCAATTCCGCACGAATCCCAGATTTTCTGCAAATGTAGTTTCACTCCTCCGTGTGTGCGAATAATCCGTATGTAAGAAAGCCTATTTGCCGGTCCTAGCGTAGTCTTGTAAGCAAAGTCAACTGTATGTGATATATATTAAATAATCATTAATATAACCAATATATATATATATATAATATAAATTACTAAAAAATGAGGAAGGTGGCTGAATGCAGCGCAGCGAAGAATTGCGCCATAAAGTTCTTCTCGCGAGCGCTGCTCCTGTCTGCTTCTCTACCTATTGGTTATAGCTCGGGTCACCAAGCAGCGGCTTAGTAGCCTCGCCATTTTTAAGCACGCTGAACTTCTTATGGGAGGGGGAGTGGTGAACCCGATGAATTCACCTGCAGCCAGTCAATCGCAGTGGTTATGCATCATTTAAAGCCAGCTCAATTCTAGCGCATAGCGCTGGGATATCAGCGTACACTTTACATATACAAGAACATGTCAGCAGATTCCGACGTCATGCTAACGAGCTCTAGAGCAATTAGTAGTCGGAAGAAACCCGATTGGAAAGTCTTGGACGTGGCCCGCTAATCGCTAACCGACAGAAGCACGTCGGGATAGCACGGGGGCGGGACGGGACGGAAGCACGGCGGGATAGCACGGGGGCGGGACGGGACGGAAGCACGGCAGGATAGCACGGGGGCGAGACGGGACGGAAGCACGGCGGGATAGCACGGGGGCGGGACGGGACGGAAGCACGGCGGGATAGCACGGGGGCGGGACGGGACGGAAGCACGGCGGGATAGCACGGGGGCGAGACGGGACGGAAGCACGGCGGGATAGCACGGGGGCGGGACGGAGGAGAGTCCTCGCGGCTCAGGCTTGCAGTTGAGGACGCGTCTCGCCGCCAGTAGGACTCTGTGAGCATCTCCGTCTTTTTTCCATATAACCCTGTACATATAACGATATACATATACATATATATATATATATTTTTGTATTTATATAAACACACAAACACACAAACACGCACACACACACACACACACACACACACACACACACACATGTATATATATATATATACCTTTTTCATAGGACCCTGTACGCTAAAGTTCTGCAAGAGGTGAAAGCTGACGGGCCACACTGTGTGTATGACTCCAACTATTCGGCCGACTACGGTGCTGCCCAAGCGGCATCGTTTACTCCTACCAAGATACGCTCGAGCGAAATCGTGCGGCAGCCGCTGGCCGCAGCCGCTCGGTTAATTTACCGTTCATGCAACTCAGCAAGACCATTAAGAGTGCTTGCAGCAGGCGTATTTGCGCGTCCGTCGGGGGTTGAGTGGAAACGAAGAATATCTCTGGGTCTTTATCGACGATCCCGTGCCGTGCTCGTGTTCCGTTGGCGCTGAAAAGAAAACGACTTCGTAGATTTTCCGAGATTACGTTCAAATATGTACGTTTATGCGGGGAATTGCATGAAAATGCACAGCTCTGAAGAACGATTAGTTCTGTTGCCAAGGATCGAGGAGGCGGGCAGGGCCAAGTTTAGTAAAGGCTGAGCTAGGCCGAGTCGATCGTCGTCAGAGCCCTGCTGCCGCTGCACGTGCCTGCATATGCTGCCAACATAACAGTTTATTTGCAACTATGTACTGCATAGATAGGCGGATATATATATATATATATATATATATATATCCTATTAGTTAAAGCGAGAGAGTCCGTCCATCCGTCCGTCACGCGGCAAGATCGGGACTAGTACTTCCGGGAGTGACGTGCGATGGACGCGTCAATTGCGAGGGCGTCAGCACAGCCAGACAGCGAGTCGGCCAGCCAGAGACCTACCGGGTTTGAGCCATTCGCCGTTATGCAGAGAGTGGGTCGCAAGCTCGCACCACTCCTGCCACTCTAAGTTATGGGCCAGACAGAGGAGAGACGTCTCCCAGGGAAGAAGGAAGGGAGGAAGGAAGCGGGCCCGCGCGAGTGCCGAGCTCGGAGTGGCCGACGGATTTCTGCTCGGGAGACGCCGAAAGCCTGAACCGTCGTCACGTGGCCATACCGTCGTGGTAACGCTATACACATGAAAAAGTGCATAACGGAAGCATGACTCATCAAAAACTCAAGTTTTCACGTGGCGGGCCGACTTGCTCACTCCCATTCCAAGTTTTTATAAGTTCGACTACTTGATTGCTACGCTTTACAAGTGACAGACAGGTTAGGAAATTTATATACTTTGATTGCCCCGAGACCGAGGCTGCTGATACTCACTCGGCATTGAAAGGACGTCGAACGTCGCATCCTTGAGGAAACAGCAGCAGGATAGGATAAGCGAACCCATCCTCGTCCGGCGACGCAAAGGTTTTTCTAAAAAGCGACAACGGCTTGCCCCTCATTGCGGCGAAGATGACTTCCAGCGGCCACGGTGTCTTGTCGGCGTCGTTTGCGGGCAACGTGGACCGGAGAACCGAACGGGGCTCAGCCGCCGCCACAGGGCCGCCCTCTGCCGCGTGGTGGCTTTCTTTCTCTTCCTCCCTTCTTCCTCTTTTCATCCCGGATCCATGCGACGCGCTGCTCTCAGCGGCAAACGCAGCCGAGCTGCCCTTCTCCTCCTCCTTCTCCTCCTCCTTCTCCTCCTCCTTCTCCTCCTCCTTCTCCTCCTCCTTCTCCTCCTCCTCCTCCTCCTCCTCCTCCTCCTCCTCCTCCTCCTTCTCCTCCTCCTTCTCCTCCTCCTTCTCCTCCTCCTTCTCCTCCTCCTTCTCCTCCTCCTTCTCCTCCTCCTTCTCCTCCTCCTCCTTCTCCTCCTCCTTCTCCTCCTCCTTCTCCTCCTCCTTCTCCTCCTCCTTCTCCTCCTTCTCCTCCTCCTTCTCCTCCTCCTTCTCCTCCTCCTTCTCCTCCTCCTTCTCCTCCTCCTTCTCCTCCTCCTTCTCCTCCTCCTTCTCCTCCTCCTTCTCCTCCTCCTTCTCCTCCTCCTTCTCCTCCTCCTTCTCCTCCTCCTTCTCCTCCTCCTTCTCATCCCGGGAGCTAATCTCGCTGCTCCCGCCGACGCCGCCGCCGCCGCCGCCCATCGGAGGTGCGTCGGCTAAAGCGGCGCTACGGTCCTCCGCTTCCGGCGGGTCACTTCCGCCGCCGGTCTGGGCGGACGCGCGTCCTGCTGCCGCGTCTCGGGCGTCTTCTGACCCACTCGAGCTTGAATCGGTCGTTCCAACGTCCGCGTCTCCCACGCCGTCTAACAAGTTGAAGGCCGTCGGTAAGAGACGCGAGCGCCGCGGATCGTCGCAAGCGACAAGAGAAGACTCGCTGCTGCTGCTGGGGTAGGCGAAAAGGGCCCTCCGGCGTCGGTAGCGCGACCGACTTACGGAGGCGGAGCGTACGAAAGCGAGGCTCACCGAGCTCGAGCTGCGGCGGGGCCGAGGCGTCGCCGGCTTGGGCGAAAACCGAGTCGTCGCTGGCGCCGTCGCCGTCCGAGCTCTTTCCCGGGGACGAGCTGCTGGGCCGCACTTCGAGCGATGAGGGCGAGCCCTGCGGCGTGGTTCGCGGCGTCGTCAAGATCATGAGCAGCAATCGAATCAGCCTTCTCCGCAGCTCTCGCGACACTCGACGCGACACTCGACGCGCCGAAAGCCGCTTTCGGCGCATCTTTTTTAGCGGGACGGCTGTGCGGGTATATACTATCCTTGCACGCTGCAGTTTGAACTCGCGACACCGACACCGACCGACGAGACACCGATCCCCTCTGCTTTCGAATGAAACTGCGGCGGAAACACGCCACCCTAGCGCTCGCCCTCAGCCTCGTTCGCCCCTCGGCGCCTCGTCCGCAATACGCGGCGGCCTAATAGGCGACCTTAACTGCAGATAGCTTCGTACGCACGCGGCCCCGTGCGGCGCCGCCGCTTGGGGACTGGCGAAGCAGCGCATGCGCTGTGAAGAGAGCGGTCGAGCAGGGCGAGCCTCGTTCTCGCAGCGAGAGTCGAAAGAGCGAAAGGTGCGCGTCGCTTCAGCTCTTTTCTAGCGTCGATCGGTGGCCGCTGCCGGTAAGCTAGAGGTGCCCCTCCTTCCCCCTTGTGGCCCCGCGGCGACAAATAGCGGCGGCGGCGAGCTCTCCTGGCCGCCGACTATCGTCGCGAGACGCCAGCGCGAGGCGCTCAGATCACCTCCGGAGTCGGCGGCGGCGGCAGTGGCTGAGCGTCGTCCTCAGATGGCGAAGGCTTCTCGTCCTCCGCGTCGGTCGAGCGAAGCTTCTCGAGGCCTTCGTAGTCGCCGTCCGAGTATCGCTCCGCCGAAGATGCCATCAATGCCTGCGAGCGTCGGCCGTCGGCGGCATCGTCAACGGCGCAGCCGATCGAGCTCGAGTTTCCGTTGCCCTGGTTGCCGGATGTTGCCGATTGTTGTACCATCAGCATCGAGAAGCGACGACTCTGCTGCAAAGTGCAACGAAGAAACTGCTGCCGCCGCCGCACGTTTTGAAGCTTCGCGCGCTCGCAGCGGAAATTGGAGCAGCGCCGAAATTGGCTCGCAGCGCCGAAATCGGAGAGCTGTCGAGCTTCGGCTGCCAGCAGCCACTAGGAGAGCGGCGAGACTAGATCGACTGGCGCGAGGATGCATGCCGGACGCGCGAGACCAAAAGACGCGCTGTTGGCTTACCGGGCGACAAGCCACCCTCGAAATCGCGGCTGGACGCTTGCAGCAGCGAAAAAGCGCGAACTTAGGTGCGAACGACTTCACTCTATTGATTTACTGGAGACGAAAATGTACGCTTCATTTCCTGAGCTACAATGTACGGCTAACTGCCACGGCACCGCCGTGATCGTATAGCTGTGGCAGTTTGGAATCTCGCGCGATTGACTACTGACCTCACACAGGAGCTACGGTTGAGGTTACCTGTGCCGTCGCATAGGTACCCAACGATGGTAAGATGAGAGGTCTACTCTCCGGGGTTCCCCATTCTTGAAAACTGCGAGCGTTGATTTGGGTGGAAAATAGGCCGAGAGAATTGATTTTTCTGTTTGGACTTTGCTGATTTAAAAATGCGTAGCAAGAAAAATGGTGACTTGGGCGAGAAAAACGGGACAACTGGCGATGCCATCAAGGTAAATAGCGAGTGACCGAAGAAGGCGTGCTCATATCAATGTGCCAACTCACTGGTGAGCCTTTCCAATTTTGAGACTACAAGTTACCTGCACACGCTGCTAAGCCTCTTAAAAAGCTCTCTCAAGCCAAGAAAGCCTAGAAAGAGATTTTCTATTTCTCTTAAGGTGCTATAAAAAAGAAGTAGTCTGACAGAAGAAACCATCCTCTGTCTGCATATGCGTACTAAAATTGCGCATGTAATTTCTAACCACTTGAAACGCCATTCCTTTCCAGCATATTACTAATATATAACATATATATATTTATATAATTTATTTGTATAGCACCCTGAGAGAACTTAAGCTCTATTCAGGCACTTTACATATGCCACGGGGCTCAAGCCCATGACCTCAGTCATCTAATGCATTCACTGTGACCTTGGTCGAGATGAGCACCTTAACCAAGGACCAAGCTAGCTCAAAGTGCCTTGCATTTAACGTCAAAAGTTGGCTTTGCTGACGTTGCCATCACTTAAGAAGACTTCGACTACTAACAGAACCACCCGTCGACATATCCAGATGACAGAATTGTTAGCCTGCATCTCATTGAAAAGCTCCTGATCGTGGGCCGGGAAGGCCACGAAGGTGAAGGTCAGTAAACGCACGCTCCTAGGAAGTGGTCTCTGAAGGGAGCTCTACTACCCTTAGACATCTTAACTGCCGGGGCAGCTTTCGTAAAGCAAAAACTAACCGTCTCATTGGCATCCTGATAGACGTGCAAAAACAATGCAGGCCACTAAAAAAAAAAAATTGCCTTTTATTATTTATTTATTATTTATTATTTTCTTATTATGAATTACATGTTATGTACACAGTGGTACCTCGGCTTAAGAGTGTCTCGACGTACGAGTGTTTTGAGATACGAATTGTCTCTCGGCCGACTTTCTGCTTTGAGTAGCGAGCTAAAGATCAGGTTACGAGCCAGCTTCAGATACACCACCGCTAGGTGCCGCAGCGAACGCCACCCTGCGTGCGGTTACTCAGGCCAATGAAAAAGGGCAGGGCAGCGGATGACGTTCCCTTACGAGACGCCGCCCTACGACCCGGGTGCGACGCCAAGCGCAGGCCTGTCAGTTCGCTCCCAGACAGACTCGACCGAGCCATCGTGGTGCTTGGACGCGCAAGATCGCCAGACCCCGGTGTTAAATCCGACTACGGCAGGAGCAGCTAAGTACGTACCTTACTCTATTTAGGCAATATCGTCGTGCGAGAGTTCATCGGGTAACTGATAGCAATCGGCGCGTCCGCGTAAAAGCCCAGCCAATAAACTGAAAGCGAGGAAAGCGCGGCGAAAAGAGCAAAAATTGGCGAATAAGATTCGGGTATTCATTTCAGCCTCTCTTTCCTCTTAACTCTAGTAGCATCTTCAAGCCGTCTGATCTCCAAGTTACTCCTGCACAGTAGGATTAATAAAACGCGTTTAATGCAAGACATGATATTGCATTGTTTTTTAAACAATATTCGTTATTTATAATCCATTGTTAAATTTAAAAACATGGCGGGGGTCCCGAACGGATTAATGGCATCTCAATGGGAAAGATTGATTAGACGCAGGAGTAATTTGAGTTACTAGTTCCGAGACGGAAAGAATTAAACTCGACGTACCGCTGTACATTCTTTTATAATATTTTTAGTATTTCTATTTTTTAACATTAATTTTTGCAGCTGAGCATGCAATTGCAATAACAAAAACATATTCCCGCGTTCTGGCAGTCAAGCGGGGATTATTCGGCCGGAGCACCTCTGTGGCCAGTCATTGGCCAATCAGGGGCCAATCGTTGCCGAGGCTTTCGGGGCCACTTCGGGAGCAGCCTAGAAAGGAGGCGACTCTCTGCGGTTGCTAGCCGGAGAATCAGTCGAAGGGAATAAGAAGTGAGCGGAAGCTGCGCGGTCGCGATTGCGTCGCGGTAAAGATTGAACGGCAGTAACGTAATATATCGGCGAGCTAGATGTGCGCTCGAAGGCTACGCTGGAATTGAGCAACTGAAGAAAGTCGAAATCCCAGTGCAAAATCCACGCTCGTGCGTGCGTCGCCAGTCTACGCATGCTTGATTGTGCGCGCTAATTCCAAAGACCTTCCGCGCGTACGCGAATGAAAATTATGCCAGGCCCGAGTGTGCACTACTTATCGCGTGCTCAAAGTTCCAGCCATTGTTTCCAGCAAAGCACAGGCCACTGTACCGAGCCGCCGTCGTTGTCGTCGTCATCACTGGTCCTAAGGAATTTTTCAAATCGTTCATTCAAGTCTTCTTCTCTCCTCGTCGTGGCCATCTGCACAATAATATATGATATTTATAGTAATAATGATAATTGTAAAAGTAACAAGTAGGCAACTGCATAGCGTGCGACCCTTTGAACTTGGAGAACTCAGTCTGTTTCCGGGGTCTTAAAATTGCAAGCAAAGCAAGCGCGCCGAGAATAATGATAATTATAACTATAATAATAATAATGCACTTGATAAAGCGCCCTCAGAAAACTCAATCTCTGTATAGGTGCTTTGCTGCAAAGGAAACGCGATTGAAGGGTGAGTGGAAATATCATGCTTGATAAACAGCATGAATAACATGGTTAGGGGTGACATGCACAGTGTCAGCATGCAAGTATGGTTAGTGGCATCATGCACAGTGTCAGCACGCATAGGCACACAAAGGAAAAATCAAAGATTCCCACTAAATGCTGTCATACATTGGTGCGTTTTAGTTTCTTTTTAAATGTGGTCAAGTCAGGGGATGTCGTGACTCAAGTCAGGAGTGAGTTCGAGGCTTTGGGAGCGTACGAACTAAAGGTCTCCAAATGATTTGAGGTTTGTACGAGGTATAGGTAAACAGTTTGATTCCGAAAAGCGGGTAGTACGATGCTTGGCCTGGTGGGGGAGTAGATCTGATAGGTGGAGCTGAGGTAGATCTGATAGGTGGAGATAGGTAGGCTGGAGCCAAGGAATGAAGGGACCTAAAATGAGCAACTAAACCTTGCAGTCGATGTGCTGCTTGACTGGTAGCCAGTGCAGGTCGGAAAAATTTGGAGATTTACGATAGCTTTCTCCATTGATTCAGGTCACATTCAGTGCTTTAATAATTTTCTTAAAAATTTATCTGATAACCGTCGCTAATGGAGAGCTACAGGAGGCGCTCAGTGTAAAGGTTGAGCGCCGAGCTGCTGCCTCTCAGTAACAAAGGAGCACGCAGCAAACCTCATGCGCCACGGAGCGCCGCCACACTTCGTGTCTTTTTTAAAAGAACTGCTCAAAGCCCTAGTTGGTCTGGTCACCGCTGATGGCATAGCCAATGACCCGATTTAGCTAGCACCAATAACTATTCACATACTACGTTTTTAAGTGTTATATTAACCCGTTTGAGTTTCATCTCTTATAATCGCGTAGGGGCAAGTCCGATTGCTAGAATCCTTAAGTTGCCTTACAGTAATAAGAACAAAAATAATAATAACATTGTCCTCTGAATAACGCCATAACGCGAAACCAACGAGAGCGGTTTCTATCCGGAAGCAGCAATGTCTCAGAAAGAGTGCAGCTTATAGCGATTGGATCGCATTTGCTTTTCCTACGGTATCAGTGAAAACATCTGCAGTGCAGCTGAAACTATTTTGCCTACGAGCCCATTAAATGTTCTTCACTGCAATTGCTCTACGTGGCGACGATCGATTTGATCAAAGCAGACAACCGGCCAGGTG
>WPIO01000176.1:317500-417500 GCA_009760855.2 Cristatella mucedo
TCACGCCAGCGCCCTCGTACTGTCCGCTCTGTCGCTGACCGAATCTCAAAGCTTTGCTACTCAAGCTGTTTTGCCGCTATTCGCCTGGCAGTTTTGTGTAATGCCAATCAAAATATTTAAATTAAAGTTGTTTTTTGAGAGCTAAAGTTTGCTGGTCTCGCATAGCGTAGCGGATGTCGAGAGCGAAAGCTGCAGCCGTGAAAGGACCGCAGAAGAAGCATTTGTGGAATTTCGTCGGGATTCATGTCGCCACGCACGTGCGTCCATTCGAAGGCACTTTTGAGCCCGACGGTCTAATTACAGGTCAGGAAGGCGAAAAAATTTGCGGCGTCAGTAGCTGTGCTTGAAAATGAATCCCAGACTGATCGTAAAAGGAGCGTTCACCCACTGGGAACGTTTCCCTGAGGCCTCACAGCGAGTCAACCAGTCTCTTCCTATCGCATTCCGAGCTCGGCTCTAAGCTTCGTCGTCGCTCTTAAATCCTGGCTCGGCATACTCGGTCGGACAGCAGTTGAGGAGGAGGCTGGTATTCTTCATTTCATAAGTAAGTTAGGCCAATAATCTCTGAAATCTGTAGGGATGAAACTCTGTCTAAGATCAATCACGCAGGTTTCAGGAGGCTAGCCCCGTCTTCTCGTTTCGTTTTCCCGACTCGCGCGCCATGGAAAGTTAATGATTTAATAGCTGCCCAACAGTTGACTGATGATATAAGAAGTTAGCAGAGATTGGTTAAAAGATACCTTGACCTAAAAGTCTGTGGCGCGATAGTTAACGTTGTTTAAGGTATGGGTACCTACGCTTCGAAGCATGTGCTAGGCGCTTTCAATTATTTTACACGCAAAGTTAAGAGTACAATATTTCTCATATCGTCTATTTAGCTTCTCACAATGTTTAAATACCTTAAATCTCGCTTTCAATTAGCCCCCCTGGGTCTCAGCTAAGGTTGCTTATTGAAGGGCCGATTGGCAACGATTAAGGTCAAGGTTGCCCGGACTTCGCGACCGGAGGACTCGCGATGGTTTCGAGTCTTGCTGCAGCTGCAGATCACCGTAGCTTTACCCAAGCGGCCGCGATAGCCACGACAGGTTCTTTTGCCGGTACGTAAAGGATGCAGAGTCAGCTGACCTCTTAAGGGTAGGTCAAGCAATGTTGGGGCGGGTCAAGGGCTGATTAGCATAATAATGATAATAATAATTAAAAGTAAGGGCCAAGACGCCTCGGATCGCCCGCGTTGCTTTAACCTGTGGCAAAAGCGATCCAGCGAGCGGGCACCTTAGTTCGATGGGATCTGCTGCCAGCCTGGAAGGCGGTTCTGTTACGACGTTGCAGAGCCATACCTATAGCCTCCGCTAGTACTACAGGCAGCGCCATGGGCCGGCAGTACTGTCGGGACTGCCTTTTCGTTTCTCGGGCCCTTTGCTGTGGCTTTCTTTTTGAGGGTGGTAGCGGGAACGGAATTTGAAATGGGATGGAAAGGGAAAGGAGTCGGATGAGCTAGCAAAATGGATGCCGCCACCTAGTCAGCTAAATGACCGGCCAGCTGGGCCTTCGAATGCTAGTCGACTCGCAAGGCGCCATCGAGTCGAATAGGCATCCAGGACGCATAAAGGCAAGAGTCAGCTGGGCGTGCCGAGTCATCGCAAGGTCGTGGCCACTCGCAGCGGCAGGCAGGCAGTGCTCGCACGCATGCTCTGTCACTTTATAAAGCGCTAACCGTCGACGGTGCAGCGCGAAGTGGGCTCCTGCTCTCACGGAGGATACAAAGGCAGGCAGCACCAGGTACGCCACTTCAGTCGATCGGCCAAGGTCGTCGTAATACAACCGTTAACTAGTGCCTTTCGGCCCGTTTTATCATCAGGCTCTCGAATGAGTCGCATTGAAATTAGCGGGGCAGCCAAGCCGACGAGGCTGATGGGCTTACACGTATGAACGGTTAACAATGGCAAATCCTCGTGGAGCCACTGGGCTACGTGTAGCCGTTCCGGGACGATACAGTGCGGGCATTGTTGCTTGTCTGAATAGCCGGTGCACTCGAGAGCGAGCGCTCTTGTAAGGCTTCACATTAAGCAGAAGCCTAATATGTCGTCGATCCCGTTCCTTATACTAAAGTGCTCGACGTGAGAGCTTTGGGCATGACTCACACAGCTTTCATTTCCGGCAGTTAAAATTCTATACTGACACATGCATATATATATATATATATGTGTGTGTGTGTGTGTGTGTGTGTGTGTGCATGCATGTGTATTTTTACAAACACGGGCTCATAAGTAAACCTAATCACTATTCAGTTGCACCACATACACTGCACGTTTCAAGCCCACGAACTTGGTCGTCACAAACAAGATCTTGCCCCCGGCCCAAACTGAAACCATTGCCGAGCAGCCCAGCTCACTCTCCCGACGAGACAAGCCACCACGATACCAAGAACACTTGATTCCGCATCTCGATAAGCTTCGAGGCGTCGTCACGCATTGAGGCAGCACTTGCAGAGGTCCGCACTTGGCAGTCACGAATAGCAGCGCGTCACTCACGACAACAGATGTCCAAACCGTGCTGCCCTAACGGTGATGCAGTTGCTCGCAGGACAGTCGTGACAAGAGACGCACACCCCGATACCCACACGATGACGCGAGAAAAGCGAACCGCACCGAGGGATCGCACCAATGGACTGCGAGCCGGAGGTGCCAATGCAGTGGCTGGCTCGATCCCCCCCCCCCGCCAGCGAGCGCCAACCTCATCGACCGCCGCGCGTACCGACGGCTCCAGCTAGCCACCCGCGCTGGCTGCAGCTGCTGGAGCTCGCCGAACATAGCAGCCGCGAGACGACGCCACCAAACGAGGCTGGAGCTGGGATTCGTGCCATCTTTGGCATCGCAATGTCCTGCAATCTCAGTAAAAGCAACGACATCTTTCAGCGGATACGCACCTTACAGCCTTGGAATTGATTTCTTCGCAGACAGGCGAGGATGGGAGCGAGCTGCAGCGGCTGACAAAGGGCGTCGCAGGAGAGAGCTACAGCGGCCGCGGCAGGGCGCTGTCACGTGATACCGAACGAGGCGACAAATCAGAACGGCTCAAACGGACGGCTGGCTCCTCCCCCTAGCGCGCCCCGTGGGAAGAGCGCCCCCTAACGGGGAGCCTGCCCTTGGTAGGTATGGTCAAAACTGTGCAGCCGCGGCTCAGCTGGAGCGCATCCTTCAGGGTCAGTGTGAGCTAAGATGAGTAGTAGTTCTGTGGCAGTACAAGGGCCAGACACCTAAGGTCTCGATGCTAGGACGAGGTTTGGGGCGGGGCCGGGGGCGCTGCCCGGGGGGGGGGGCGGCGAAAGGCGGGCTGCGCTCGTTGGCCGTCGGCAAGCAACTGACGCTGGCGCGAAGGAGGGGCGCATTCGTGCTCGAGGATTGCAGCGGATGAGTCGAATGCTAGGAATGCTGGGTAGTTACCCAGGGCTGCTTCGAGAGGGATGTCACAGGCGCACGAGCTAAGTGGTTAGTGGCTCTGTGAAAGCCTGGAGCGACGCCCGTGCTACGCTCAAGCAGATGGTAGCTGCAAAAACTCCACGAAGAGGGCACGATGTGATGCGTGATCCATCTTTCTACTTACATGACGTGGTCTTCGATAAGAAGCAGTAGCAGCTAGCCCTAGCGCGAGAACCGTGTCGCCGGCTTATCGTGCGAATCGCATTTGCAGTCTAAAAGCGAGGCTCGCGAGGCTGGCCGCCTTTCCCAGTTTGACGGGTATTGCTCGAAGTTGTCAAACTCCATACACTCAGCTCGAACTAGATCGCTTCGATCAACGAAGCTTCGTGCTGCTCTGAGCGCCAGTACATCGCTCTGTAGATAGAGGATCGGCTTATTACAACACACCAACTCCTGCTCTAAAAAGTCCTTTATTCTCCAGACCGATTGTTCAGGATAGGACCCGACCGTGCGTCGAGTCCCTAAGTGAAAAGTGCACGGCAACAACGAGCATGCGCAGTCAGACGCAGCATATCTCTTTCGAGCTATCACTTCACCTATCGTGCACACCGCATGCTGGCTCTACTAGGCTACGTAGACTGTTAGTGAGGAATATTTCTGCATTGGAAGCTAGCCGTACTCGGAAACTATTCTGCAGTTCGGCGTTGTTACCTGTGAGATTATGAACGCAGCCCGATCAGGATATTAGCGCAGATGCACGCTAGTGAAGCTGCATTGATTATGGAATGCTTTGGCCGGCAGGAACACTGGTGGATTTCACGTGCACACACGCGTGCACGTGCGCCCGCACACACGAAGGCACACACACATACACAAATATTCACAGAAGCAGCCGCTTGCCTGTATACACATGCATAGGCGCGAAAGAAAACACACACACACACACACACGCAAACACACACACACACACACCACACACACACACACACACACACCACACACACACACACACGCACACACACACGCAGACCCCTTAGTTTTGCCCAAACACGCGTGCGCCTGCCGGTGCTCGAAAACGCCCACATCTATCACCAATGCACTTGGACATAAGCATTCGAATCCATGTGCACCCTCTCACGCGAGCAAACACGTCATCACACCACACGCACACAAGCACGCGCATGATGCACCTCAGCAGGTTTCCTCGCTGGCTACTGGTCAGTGTAAAAAGGCCAGTTACTAGCTACGAGGTATGTACGGCCATTGGTAACGTGCGGAATGTAATGTATCTCCGTCTGTAACTCAGCAAAGTCATAAAGGCCGTGTGGGCGTCACGCAGGAGAGCTTTGTATTGCGCACTCACAGCCTCGGTGGCTTTCGGTACGCATTCGGTAGCCAACAGACTTCGTCTCACGCAACAAAGAGAAAGTGGGAAGCATAGCAGAGTCAGCAGAGCAGTTGAGGTGGTGAGTAGCATGGAAGTAGCAGCTCAGGACCATTGGAAAGGAAGAGCCGCAGTCGGCAGCAGGAGAGTATTGTTGCGTAAGAGTTGTGGAAGCGAGTTCTACAGTCTAGGATCTGCAGAGCAAAAGTTGTTGTTTGTTGTGGTCATGTAGTGAAAGATCACTTTGAAGCGAGAGACTTAGATTACATGCATCCGAAGATGGCTGCTGGCCGTTGAGGGTAAAGCCTTCCCATTTCAGAGTGATGCTTCAGGTTTGAACCTAATTTTGCTAGTTTAGTTTCATCATCATTCATCATCATTGTGAAAGTTTGCTGCCACCCCACATCCGTACGTTAGCAATACATGCAGCAAGGGAGTTGAGAGAATTGGTCGAGTGTGATGGCTGGACGGGATCAAAGCGAAAGTACAACTGAGCGTCGTCTGCATAGAAGTGAAAGCCTAGATTGTGCTTGTAGATCGCATTAACAAGAAGGAGAGTACAACCTGTGAAAAGAACCGGACCTGTCACAGAGCCCTGAGATAATCCATAATTCAGAGGGTCCTCGGATGGTCTTTGTCTGTTCACATTAATACTCTGGAGTCTCCCGCTGAGATAGGCCCTGAAACATTGCAGAGCAGTGCCAGTGATGCCCAGGCGAGACGAGAATGGGCTCTAGAAGGACTTGGGTGATCGATAGTATTAAAAGCTGCCAAAAGATCGAGCAAAACAAGCAGAGATACTCTACCCATGTCTTCATTCATAAGTAGGTCGTTGCACACGTGAAGCACTGCTGTCTCTGTGGAGTGGAGTTAGCTCTAAAAACCAGATTTGAACTTAGTAGCAAGGTTTGAAGTTTCCATATATGAGTTCAGCTGGTCTGCCACGACCCGCTCCAATGCCTTTGATAGGAATGTTAGAAGGGAGACTGGGCGGTAGTTGCTCAAGTTATCTTGGTCTAGTGTCGCTTTCTTGTAAATTAACTACAGCTTGTTTTGAAAGGTGCTGGGACATGACCTGAGGCTAATGACATATTAATGATGTTAGTCATGCATGGCAGCAGCAGATCAATGCAACGTAGGAGCAGGACAGTGGGAATAGGGTCCAGAGGACTTGATGTCTTCTTTGATTGGGATGCAAACTTCAGGACTAGATCACTGGTGACCTGCTATAATGTAGACATCGAGATGCAGCCAGGAATCGGGGAACAGCATTCTAGTGGGGATGTTGCCATCGCAGGGATGGACTCTCTGATATGCACGTATGTGTATGTATATATATATATATATATATATATATATATATATATTTCACGGCATTCTGTGATCAATAGCGTCGAGTTATTAATCGAATCAATAGCATCGAACGCTGCAGAAAAATCATGCAAAGCAGATCTATGCCGACGACGCAGCTGCCTATTCTTGGAGAATTCTCGGCATCCCACTCACTTCATTCTCATGTAGCCATTGCTTCGTCTGCCAGACGGATCGTTGATCTCAATCGAGACTTTTCGGCTAAGCCGTTAATATCTGGGGAGTCTGATTTCTCAGCATTGGCCAGTAAATTGCTTGCCGTCTTATAAATTTGTTTTGGGTCTGATTGGCAGGACTTCGGTTTTCGAGCAAAAAAAGAAGCCCTGGATTTTTGAAGCTTCCGCGTGTAAAATCTATAGGCCAGCCTCGTGACCTCGATATTGGCTCGACTTGCAGCTTTGTGTGACGTCTGCTGCGTGACGCTCTGGACGCGCTATTGTAAACTTACTTTTCTTTAGTTCACTCGAGGAACGTCGCCATTATCAGGACTGTTTAAGACAAGATTACGGCTGCCAAATTAGTTCACTCACGTCTAGATGAAATCCCTTCTTTAAAGACTACCGGCATGTGGCGTTAATCAGCTGTAATTGGCGCAAAACTCAGCAGTTCGCCTGGTCTTTTGTCGATAGCGTAGCCGCCGCACTGCACCAACTTTGTCCAAGGCTCATCGGTTCCCTTCTGAAAATAGTGGAGTGCTATGTCAAGAATAATAATAATAATGCACTTTATAAAACACCCTCGGAGAACTCATTCTATTTCTAGGCTTTTACATTTGCTGCAAAGGTAAACGCGTCAATTGGATTGTGACTGCCGAAACATTTATCGCTCACGGTTCCTGAATTATAGTGGCTAGGAACCAGGTATTGGATAATCTGAGGTCAGGCATCATGAAAGCGGAGCCGGGAAATATTCAGTGGGTTGCTCTCCGACAATTGAGATGAGTTGACCTTGACCTCGGAGCGGGACCTCGTTATCGCTCTGCACAGTTGGTCAGACAGTTGAGAAGTGCTCTGGGCGCTGCACGAGTTCCTGGCGTAGGCTGCCTGTAACCCTCCGTCGCTGTCGAATAGACGTATCAACCTTATGGATACGGACTTTCTATGCAGAGAGGTAGGGGCGCGTTCAGTTGCTGACTTGTTTCATAGCCGTCGGCGCCTTGGTGCCACACCCACGATTGCCCACACCTTGGTGCCACACCCACAAGCTAGCCTAGCCTCAGTGAGCGTCGGTGCTTCCCCGGCATTTCTCTCGCGTCGGCCGGGGCCACAACTTTCACGAGCAATGCGTTTGTGGCCAGGCTCTGAAGGACGCCAAGGTTGCTACTCTGCGCCTGTGACGTTATGTAACCCAAGTCGACTTCCAGATTCTCTATCTGGCATGCAGAGGCCATTCCGCTTTCTTGCACTTCCCTGCCTGTCTGACATCGTTTCCCGGTGACCCGGTGACCCGGTGATCCGGTACTCTCACTCTTCTGCTTCCAGGAGTTTTTCTGCAGCTCGCACTAAATTGAGTTCATTTGGCTCTCGGTATAGCAGTTGGTATGCGACGAAAGTTTGGGACTCGCTGCTTCCGGGCTTACGCCTCCACAATTGACCCGCATGGACCCCGCACTGACTTTGCGACAGTTATTGCTCGGCTGCACACGCATCTGTTACGCTCTGCTTTCGCCGATACTTTGTGCACGTAGAAATTTTTCTGCGCGCTTTGTTCGATTACATTTTCGCGAATCAATGCATGATGTTATTAATCCGAGGTTCTACAAACCGGTGACCCTGAGCAACTTCTTGTGGCGTCTGCATGCACGAATAGGCTGTGAATTTCCTTTAGTAATAATAGTAATAACAACAATGAACTTGATCAAGTGCCCTCAGAGAACTCAATCTCTTTCTAGGCGCTTCACATTTTCTGCAAAGGGAAACGCGATTGAATCGTGAGTGATATCATGCTTGATAAACAACATGAATAACATGGTTAGGGGTGACATGCACAGGGTCAGCATGCAAATGTGGTTAGTGGCAGCATGCCCAGTGTCAGCACGCGTAAGCACACGAAAGATGAATCACAGGGACCCACTAAATGCTGTCCTAAATATGTACGTTTTTAAGCTCTTTTTAAATGTGGTCAAGTCATGGAATGTTGTGACGCAAGTCCGGAGTGAATACCGTGCTTGTGCATGCTTGTCCAAGCACGATAATTTGCTTTCCATACAGTCTCTTTGTTGGCCTCTCTTACTGCAAATCAAACGCGTCATCAAACGTCGCAGAGCTTTATTTTCCGCAAGCACGGACATTGTACAGATAATTCATTTATAATTGAAATCTGAATTTTTTCTCCAGCCGCATACAGCAAGCAGAGCTGAGCTAGCATTTAAACTTTACCCCGATACGCGAGGTTACAGCTGTGCTATCGATTTTACAAAAGCAAAAACCTACACTGGAAATGAAGCTGGATCAAAGTCACAAGAAGGCACGTCAACAAGCTGCACGCATGCACTTTGATCTACCATACTGACTGCTACCATGCTGACTCTGTGCTACTCTGCTACTTTATTCCTCTTTGTCGTCTTCTTGCTGTCTGCTACTTTGCTGCTACTTTGTCATTGAGCATGCTACCACCAACGATTCGATCATGCTTCCCTTGCAGCACATGTATTGACGTATATGGACAGCTTTTAGTGGGTCCCTGTGATTCGTCTTTCATGTGCCTATGCGTGCTGACACAGTGCATGCTTCCACTAACCACATTTGCATGCTGACCATGTGCATGTAACCCCTAACCATGTAATTCACGTTGTTTGCTTATCAAGCATGATATCACTCACCATTCAATTGCATTTCCCTTTGCAGCAAATGTAATGCACCAAGAAAGAGATTGAGTTCTCTGAGGGTGCTACATCAAACGTGTTATTAGTATTTTTATTATCACCAAGATTCGAAAAGGTGGATATAAGGCGCATATTATGCAGAGATTATAGTAAATTTGTTATTCGTTAGCGAAGAGTCCATTGCGCTTTCGTTTCAATCAATAATTTTTTCTTTTCATTCCTGTGTGCACCTGCTTTACATGCTTACCTTAACACGATTCAGAGCACGCTACGATAGCCCAATGATGTAACCTAATAACCGGTGGCTCTGGGCACCTTCGTGTTAGCTTTTACAGCTTGTCTACGCTAGATACACGGCTTATATTTAACCCCTGGATATCGACCTTTTGGTAGCGATTGGTAATGAACCTGAATACTAATAATTGAAATAATAATAAGACATTGTTACTGCACCGTCACAGAACTTGATCTCTTTTTAGGCACTTAACACAAGCTTTAAGGGAAGCATGCCAAATGGTTAGTGATAACATGCACAGCATAACCGAGCATAAGCACGTACAAGTAAAAATTCATTAAAGCAAAGTACAATTCACGCGCACCCTGAAAATGCTGTGAAAAAAGTGCGTCTTTGTTTGCTGTTATATTCCAACAAGTCTAGTAGTAGCCCCGCATGCGCTCCCGCGGCTTTGTGTTTTTTGCAACGTCCAAAAAAAGATAGCGGTCAAACTCCTGCTCAAGAGAAGCCCCAGCACGCTGAGTGCCATAGTTGGCGCGCCGCCGGCTGAGCACTTTGACCGACTCTGACCTGAGACCTTTCTTTGACTGGTTCTGACCTCTGACCGCGATTTGACATGCTCTGACCTTTGACCGCTGTTTGATGGACTCTGACCTGAGACCACTCTTTGACTAGCCGCGTTGAAGGTGAAAAGTCAAACAATATCTACAAAATTTGTCCAACAATCGTACCCTCATTTAAGATAATAACAAAAATCTTGTTAAGGTAATATTAAAGTGGCTCGTCGCCAGCTGAGACTTTACGGGTGCCAAGCGAGGCGCAGACGGAAGCCGGATGCGCGTTCCGGAATGTATGTGCGTACGACCTAAAGGCCCGATCAACTGTAGATTTCGATTTTGTGCCACGAACGGCTAGACGACCGGAAGCTGAGGAGCGGGCGACGGGCGAGCTTTCACCGCAGGGGCAAGGAGGTCGGATAGGAAGGCGAGCGAGCGAAACGGCCTGTAGCGGACTGGCAGAGGATCTCGAGGTTGATCGGTGGCCATGATTGGAGCCAGTGAGGCCGCGACAGAAGTCGTGCGATTTGGCAGCTTCGCCGTTGAAAACAGAACGGTTGAGATTTTCGGTATTGAAAGATCTTGGCATAATTTTGGACGAGCTGCAGACGATTGAGGACGTTGGCGGGAAGTCCTCATTGAAGGAAGTTGCAGTCACCTAAATGCGATGTCGCAAACGAGTGAACTAGTTTGGCAGTCGTACTCTTGTCCAAACAGAAGTCGATTTCGGAAAGCATTCCTTAGCTTAAAGTAGGTGGATATGACAGTGTAGGCAATGCGCTCATCCAATGACGAGTCGTTTCGTACTAGTATGCCCAGATTTAGGTAGGGCGTCAGTGGAGTGATGCTAGATGAACCAATCTCGCCTTGAATTCAATCCACGCTTACTTTTCCAGTACCAAGTCGGTCTCCTGGGATAGTGGCTAAAGTCTTCCTAGAAACCCATGGCTATGGAATTATAGAGCATTCGCTGTGAAAAGCAGTTTTTATATGTGGCTAAGCTGATGTCACTGATGATACCATTGCTAAAGGTAAAAAGGCGCCTACGGAGATATCCGTAAAGCCTTGTTGTTCTGAGTTGCTCTGGCCCGATATAAGCAGTGCGTAGACAAGTATGAAATGAATCAAGCTGTCAGTTGTCACTGGCTTGCGGCTTGCTGCTGAGGATCGTTTGTCGTCACTAGCATTTACTTAGGATACCGAGAGCACAGCCACTTGATGATCCCAACTACAGTATCACAATAATGACAACAGCAATAATACTGATAATACACTTGACTAAGCTCCCTCAGAGAACTCAATCTCTTTCTAGGCGCTTTAAATTTGCTGCAAAGAGAACACGATCGAATAGTGAGTGGTATCATGCTTGATAAACAACAAGAATAACATGGTTAGGGGTGACATGCATAGGGTCAGCATGCAAGTGTGGCTAGGGGCAGCAAGTCCGTAGCACGGCCAAAATTGAAAAATGGCATCTTACTTGACCTGTGGCTGCCATTCGCTCCATTTCTTTCCAGGAAATTAGGCTCCCTACGAAAGAAAGAACAGCTTCTCCTCCGGCTTGTTATGCTGCCCCGAGAAGAGGCAAACAGAGGCTTAGCCGATTCAGAAGCCTCCTTTATATAGCGGCAGGAAGGCCTTACTGGCGCTATTCTATCGTCGCTCGCTGTGGTCTGTAAAAGATCGCCTACCTACTGCAGGACTCAAACTCACGATAGAAGAGCTAGCACCTTAGCCCTAGGCTAAGATCCAGGATTCGTAGGATGTCACATGACCTTTTGTCTCGGAGTGAGAAGTCCTTCCTGGCTGAGAGGCTTCTCAAGAGGAGTCTTTGTAAATGCCCGCTCGAGCTGTGACGTGACCCCGATGGCTAGTGAAAAAACTCAATTACATAAATCAAATGCGAAAAGCATCGAGTCCCTCGGTGACCGCGCCTGCAGCTACCGTACTCGCAAGGTGTGGAGCACGCCGCCGACCTACTTCACGTCACGTCCTGATTTGACGTCATTCAAAGGAGCAACCGCAAGCCTCACTGTTCAATGCAGAGTTTGCATTATCCAAATGAATTATTCCTTTGTGTGATTGTGCATTATGAAACAGTGCACGCCGTGACTACAAGCTGCAGCGACATGCTTTTGCATTTTGTCTCAGTGGACTAAGTAGTAGTTCAGTGAGCTTTACTCGCATGCACGCGATTGAACGGGCGTTTTTCACTGGGGTTCTTCTACTAATCAGCGGTCGCGAGTCATTTTCGCGCTTCTTTTGCATGCTTGCTTGAGCATGATCGCAGCGTGCTTTTGCAAGGTTGGATAAGCAGGCTAGGCCCAACTGTCCTTTATCATTGCAAATTTTTTAATTACTTCTTTTACAGCGAGTTTATGAAGCGCTGTATAAGGATTCAGTTCTCTTCGGGTGCTAAGAATGAGACTTGCTGATATTTTTACTGTTACCAGTGCAGCAATGATCGATTTCTGCCGATACACATTTCTTTTTCTATCAAAGTCGAACTGCCTACAGCCCACTGCCACAACTGCAGGCTCTGGCTGCTTCGAAGCTGCGACTCGTGCCTTCGTGAGCATTTCTTCTGATTTTTTTCAACATTTATTACGATACTTCGAGTATTTTCAACCCGACAAAACTACGCGGTCCAAATATGGAGCAGCAGCAGCAGCTCTGCGCACGACTGTGGCCCATGCCGTCGGCATGCCATGAACGGGTCGATTGGGAAATTAGACAATCACGCAGAAGTATGCACTTTTGGGCTCATCTCCATGCGGCGCATTGTCGCCCAATGGCGGCGGCAGCGCTCTGGCCCCGTCGTCTGGCTCGTCTGGCTGCCGCTGCCACCGCAGCTGCCGCCGCTGCAACGGATCCGGTCCTGCGGCTGGCTGCGGCGGCGGGTTGTGTGCGTTAAACTGGACAGCTGGCGCATGCGAGACCCGTCCTTCGGCTGCGAAGAGCCTGTAAAGTGTGACTACGAATTCCTCGGGCACGAAGTTGGCAACCGGGCCTAAATGCCCGGGCGACGGACGGCCGTACGGCGCCACCCAAGCTTGTCCAGAGCTGGAGCCGAGCAGTTGAGCAACAATCCTGCAGATGTCCTCGTTGGTCGCTATGTCTCGTCCGTCTAAATATGAAATATAGAAAAAATAGAAATAATAGAAAGGAACTATTATAATATAATGCACACACACACACACACACACACACACACACACACACACACACACACACACACACACACATATTTATATAAAATACAGTTGACTCCGCGTATAGTAATAACATCGGGAAAGGGAATGCAATTGCAAAGAAGTTCTCTTGCAGAGTTCCCTGGCTGCTTGTCCACCTACAATATATAGTTCGGACCACCAAGCAGCGGGTTCTTACCCTCGCCATTTTTAAGGACGCTGACCTTGTTATAGGGGGGGGGGGTAATGGTGACACGAGAAACGAAGCTCGGAGGCAGTCCGCGTCTTTTGAGATTAAGCTGCTTGCCAATGGCTGATGTGTGAAAATCACCGAGGTTTTGAGAGCAATCTTGAGAGCTTTCCCCCAATAGCAGCTCTTGTATCTACTCTGCAGTTTTGTGGAGTGACTGGCGACTATACTGCAGGCAGACACGTGAAGCCGCATCAACAGCAAGACCTCAACAGCAGACAGCGAGAGGCTGCACGCCGTTAGGCACGGATTTTGAAAGCAAAACAAGTGAATTGAGCGAGCGGAAGAGATTGGAGGAAGAGGGAGCGATCGGAGGAAGTGGAAAAGATGGAAGGAAGAGGAAGTGGAAGGAGCACGAGGAGAGAATGACGACTCGCTGCAATCGCTGATCGTGTTTACGTAGGAAGCGGCGAAGTGTTCTGCTACCATTCTTGTCGATTTATCAGTCCTAAAATAATATTCTCAAGGAAAATACTACGCCTGAACAGCGTAATACCTTCAAGAGAGACAACTACTCCTTCAAGAGAGACATTGAGTGTACTGACCGCTCAATCCATCCATTAAGAAAAGATAGTGCTCATAAAAACGGGTCAACAAGGGTGCTCGGTACAACGGTTCAATATTACGTGATCTCGAACCTCGGTATACACACACACATATATATATATATATATATACATATATATATATATATTTTTATAGAACTCTGTACACTGAAGTTCTGCAGAGGTGAAAGCTCATGGCCTACACAGTGTGTGTGACTTCAACTACTCGGCCAACTACTGAGCTGCCCAAGCGGCGTCGTTTCCTCCTGTCAAGGTACACTCGAGCGAAAGCGCGCGACAGCGTGCCTCTGGCGGCAGCCGCTTGGTCAATTTACCGTTCAAGCAAGTCAGCATGATCGTAGAAATTTCTTGCTGCAGGCGTACTTGCTCGTCTGTCAGGGGCCTTTCGGCAATGAAGAGTGTCTCCGGGCATGTCGGATCGATGACCTCACTCGCTTCTTGTGCTCCGTTGCTGCTGAAAGAAAAGACATTCTTTAGATTTTTCGAGATTTCTTTCGTATATGTACGTTTACGCAGGACATTGCATGCAAACGCACGGTACACATATATATAATTATTCAATAAAGCGAGAAAGTCCGTCCGTCCGTCCGTCACGCGGCAAGATCGGGACCAGTAGTTCCGGGAGTGACGTGCGATGGACGCGACAATTTAAGTACAGCGAGGGCGTCAGCACAGCCAGACAGCGAGTCGGCCAGCCAAAGACTTACCGGGATTTGAGCCATTCGCCGTCATGCAGAGAGTGGGTCGCAAGCTCGAACCACTCCTGCCACTCCAAGTTATGGGCCAGACAGAAAAGAGATGTCTCCCAGGGAAGGAGTGAAGGAGGATGGGAGCGGGCCCGCGTCAGTGCCGAGCTCGGAGTGGCCGACGGATTTCTGCTGGTGAGACGCCGAAAGCCTGAATCGTCGTCACGTGGCTATACCGTTACTGCTAGTTTTGACCTGCGGTATGGGAGGTCCTCGGTCTTCGCGAGGTAACGTCTCGCGTCGGAGCACGTGCGTCGGGTGCGTCATTGGGGCGACATTTGCCGTATAATAGCACCTTGTGTGTATAGGGTGAGGTCCGCGTGCCTGTTGTGGCCAGTGTTTGCGGGGAATGTGGCGATAAGACGGAAGCAGACGAGCAGCGACAGCGAGTGCGTTTTAAGTTCAGTAAGCATCGCCCTGCTTGCGTTTGGTTTTCGGTCCTGCTCACACCAGCCAACTCGCGACCAACCCGCAGTAGCGGTGAGTAGGTGAGATGGCACCCGGAGCGCTGAAGGCGAGGCCCGCGACCCGCCGACTGCGCACCAAGCGAACCAAGCCGGCGAGAGTGGGAGAGGGAGCTGTGGGAGACGGAGGGAAGCTAGTGGGAGAGGGCTACAGTACTCTGCGAAAGCTGCGAAAGTCTGACTACTCGGTTGCTACGCTTTCCATGCGACAGAAATGAGAAAGGTTGGGAAAATTGTATATATGCTTCCATTTTGTATATATATATATATATATATATATGTATACGTATATATATATACACTTACATATATATAAATATATATATATATACATATATGTATATGTATATATATTCACATACATATATATATAAATATATATACATATACATATACATATACGTTTCTGTATATATATATGTATATATATACTTCCGAGAACGCTGCGAAACTGCGGATACTCACTTGGCGTCGCCGCGACGTTGAACGGGACATCCTTGAGGAAATAGCAGCACGAAAGGAAGAGTGATCTCGTCCTGGTCGAGCGAAGCAGAGGCTTCCCTACCAAGCGGCAGTTGCTCGCCCATCATGGCGGCGAAGATGGCTTCTAGAGGCCACGGTGTCTTGTCGGCGTCGTTTTCGGGCAACCCGGACCCGGGATCCGAACGGGACTCAGCCGCCGGCTCGCAGCCGGCGGCCTCGGTCGCTCGGCGGCCTCCCTTCGCCTCCTCCGGAAGAGCGGATCCACGCAATGGGCTGCTCTCGTCGTCAAACGCAGCCGAGCTGCCATCCTCCTTCTCATCCCGGGACCTAATCTCGCTGCTCCTGCCGACGCCCATCGGAGGTGCGTTGGGTAATGCGGTGCTACGGTCCTCCGCTTCCGGCGGGTTACTTCCGGCGCCGGTCTGGGCGGACGCGCGTCCGGCTGCCGCGTCTCGGGCGTCTTCTGACCAGCTCGAGCTTGAATCGGTCGTTCCAGCGTCCGCGTCTCCCACGCCGTCTAACAAGATGAAGGCCGTCGGTAAGAGACGCGAGCGCCGCGGATCGTCGCTAGCGACAAGAGAAGACTCGCTGCTGCTGCTGGGGTAGGCGAAAAGGGCCCTCCGGCGTCGGTAGCGCGACTGACTTACGGAGGCGGAGCGTACGAAAGCGAGGCTCACCGGGCTCAAGCTGCGGCGGGGCCGAGGCGTCGCCGGCTTGGGCGAAAACCGAGTCGTCGCTATCGCCGTCGCCGTCAGAGCTCTTTCCCGGGGACGAGCTGCTGGGCCGCACTTTGAGCGATGAGGGCGAGCCCTGCGGCGTGGTTCGCGGCGGCGCCAAGATCATGAGCAGCAATCGAATCAGCATTCTCCGCAGCTCTCGCGACACTCGACGCGACACGCGACGTGCCGAAAGTCGCTTTCGGCGCGTCTTTTTTAGCGGGACGGCTGTGCGGGTGTATACTATAATTGCACGCTGCAGTTCGAGCTCGCGACACCGAAACCGACCGACAAGACACCGACCCCCTCTGCTTTCGAATGAAATTGCGGCGGAAACACGCCAACCTAGCGCTCGCCCTCAGCCTCGTTTGCCCCTCGGCACCACGTCCGAAATACGCGGCGGCCTTATGTGCAGATAGCTTCGTACGCGCGCGGCCCCGTGCGGTGACGCTCGGGGACTGGCACAGCAGCGCCTGCGCAGTGAAGAGAGCGGTCGAGTAGCGAGAGCCTCGTTCGCGGAACGAGAGTCGAAAGAGCGAAAGGAGTGCATAGCTTCAGCTCATTTCTAGTGTCGATCGGTGGCGGCTGCCGGTAAGCTAGAGGTGCCCCTCCTTCCTCCTTGTGGCCCGCGGCGACAAATAGCAGCGGCGGCGAGCTCTCCTGGCCGCCGACTATCGTCGAAAGAAGTCAGCTCGAGGCGCTCAGATCACCTCCGGAGTCGGCGGCGGCGGCAGTGACTGAGCGTCGTCCTCAGATGGCGAAGGCTTCTCGTCCTCCGCGTCGGTCGAGCGAAGCTTCTCGAGGCCGTCGTAGTCGCCGTCCAAGTATCGCTCCGCCGAAGATGCCATCGGCACCTGCGAGCGTTGGCCGTCGGTAGCGTCGGCGGTGGCGTGGCCGATATATCTCGCGTCTCCGTCACCTTGGCTGCCGGATGTTTCCGATTGTTGCAGCATCAGCATCGAGGAGCGACGACTCTGCTGCAAAGTGCAACGAAGAAGCTGCTGCAGCCACCGCACGTTACGAAGCTTCGCTTTCCTTTTTTTGACTTATATTTGTCTTTGACTTCTATTTTCTTAACTATTTTGTTGGCTCACTTGCTGCATGTATTGATGACATCCGCACATGGATGGCAGCAAATTTTCTAAAATTAAACGATGATAAAACTCACTTACTAGTTATGGGCAAACCCAGCGGGATTCACAAATTGGAAAGGCTGACGCTCAACATTGGCTCTGCCAGCATATCTCTTGTTGAATCAGCTCGAAATCTAGGTGTCACATTCCAAAGCGACCTCTCGTTAGACGACCATATCAGCTCCACAGTCAAATCTGCCTATTTTCAGCTTCATAACATTGCTAAAATTCGAGCTTGTTTAGATAAGGATACTACGTCTAAGTTGGTCCATGCATTCGTGACATCCCGTCTCGACTTCTGCAACTCACTGCTCGCTGGCCTACCGGCATGTGCGATCAGGCGATTGCAGCTCGTGCAAAACTCTGCAGCCAGGCTTGTCTGTCGTGAGCGTCGCAGTTACCACATTACTCCACTTCTCGCCGACCTGCACTGGCTACCAGTCAAGCAACGGATTGACTTCAAGGTTTTGTCTCTCACTTTTAGGTCACTACATTCTTTGGCTCCAGCCTATCTCTCAAATGTACTCCCCCACTAGGCCAAGCATCGTACCACCCGCTTTTCGGAATCCAACAGTCTACAAATACATCGTACAAACCTAAAATCCTTTGGAGACCGTGAATTTAGTTTGTATGATCCCAAAGCCTGAAACTCCCTCCCGACCTTCGTCAGATCATCCCCTGACCTGACAACATTTAAAAAGAACTTAAAAACACACCTATTTAAGACTGCATTTAGTGGGTCCCTGTGATTCGTCTTTGATGTGCTTATGCGTGCTGACACTGTGCATGCTGCCACTAACCACATTTGCATGCTGACCCTGTGCATGTCACCCCTAACCATGTTATTCATTTTGTTTGTTTATCAAGCATGATATATTACATATTACTTATCATTCAATTGCATTTCCCTTTGCATCAAATGTAAAGTGCCTAGAGAGAGATTGAGTTCTCTGAGGGTGCTTTATCAAGTGCATTATTATTATTAAATATGCTGGTCGTCCCATTATCCACTGTTGGATAGTTTGCTTTATTCTGATACGAAGAAAAACCCAGAGATCTACACATATATGCATACATACATACACACACATACACTCACACACAAGCACTCACACACGCGTGCACACACACACACACACACACACAAACACACACACATATATATATATTTATATATATACGCATATCTGCACATATACACGCAGGCATAGACACACATGCAAGCTCGCCCGCACGCATGTACACATACACACACTCATACACACACTCGCACACGCACACAAACAAACGAACACACACACACACATCACACACACACACACACACACACGCGCGCGCGCGCGCACACACACACACACACACACACACATATATATATATATATATATATATGTGCTGCTACACCTATGGGTGTATCCATAGACGAAGATTTGTACAAGAGCGTTTCATAACAATAATAATGGGTATCTTGTATAGCTACCTAAGAGAACTTAATCTCTATCTGATCGCTTTACATCCCGCTACAAGAGAATCAATAGCCAAGGTTTGATGGCGTGGCCATTTTCATGTTCAGACAGGCACGTAAATGCTCACAAGTGTCATGTTTAGGTCACAGGCAAATCACTCAAGACTTTGAGAGTGAAAGAGTCAAGACCTTGAGGTGCCGCCATACTTTCGCGGCTCCATGGATGAACGGCGGCCATTTGTATCCACACTCAGGTATCTCTCCGTGAGGTAGGACCAAACCAAATTTATCAGTGTGCTAGTGACACATAGACGTTTCGAGACTTGCTACAAAAGGGTTTTGAGATCACTGTGTCGTATGACGATGAGAGCGCTCACAGAACTAGCAGACAGGCCCGGCTATGATCAGCATTGTTTAAAAAGCTATTGCGAAACCAACGAGAGCAGTTTCTATCCGGAAGCAGCAATGTCTCAGAAAAAGTGCAGCTTATAGCGATTGGATCGCAGTTGCTTTTCCTACGGTTTCAGTCAAAGCGTCTGCAGTCCAGCTGAAACTATTTTGCCTACGAGCCCATTGAATGTTCTTCACTGCAATTGCTCTACATGGGGAAGATCAATTTGATCAAAGCAGACAACCGGCCAGGTGGAAGTACAGGCACCACCTCTTGGCCATTCTGCGGTACCATCAAGGAGTACGTCAACCGTGGAAAGGCCGTGAGCGCCCGCTGTGCATGCGCTACTGCTGTCACCTGGGCGTGCTCCGTTGAGCCTTGGTCGTGCACCGATTTGGCTTCGTCACTCAGAGGTAGGTTCGTAAAACACACCGGCATGTCCACCTTCTCCTCAGCTCGCGATTCAGCTCGAATAGACGGGTTAGCTTCCTGCAATCGCGTCCAGAACAATCGCAACCGCCACGAGACAATCTTGCACAAGAGTGCATTAAGGTGATTCATCATACGAATGCAGCAACATAATCTAGTGTTGAAGGTTGTCGAGCAATCTGACCATAGAAATCGAGCGATTTATTGGCCAATTGATCCGTCCATTCCACTGTGTTCGGATAAGTCATCGGCGATGGCATTCCTATGGTATCTCTGCCGTATATTCTTCTGTCGGACTCGAGAGATTGATAACCTGCTCATGATTTATCGCGTGTTACCAACTATGAGTCCACCTCTCCAGTGGCCTTGAATGTCATCCAGTGTGCCTTTTTTACATGCTGGCCCATGGATGATACGCACGTGCTTTTGCCCGATTGTCAGAGCATGATTCAGGCAGTGTCACTAGGTAAGGTGGTTTCTTTTCACGACTTTGCCCCCGAGGTCGTGGGTTGCAATCCTGTGGTGGGCGATCCTTTATTGCCGCTGCAAGCGGTGGTGAGAGCCATAAAGGCTCTTCTGCTGCTATACAAAAGAGTTAAATCAGCAAATATGTCATTAGCCGTTGGCTATGGATTCTCTTGGAGAAAGCGGTAAAGCCTCGATAGAGATGCATACCTATTTTCCTGCAATACAATTGTCCTATAATTGACATTATTATTCAGTTAAAAGAACAAACGCACTGAACGCATCCTAACACAACTTCTGCAAGTGAGTGATGCTGAACAGCGATAGCACCCAAACCAAGTTTCAGCTGTGTGGATGAAAACTCTAAATGGAAAGGCTTGCAAAAATGCGGCTTTCTCATAGCTTTCTGCTTGGAGCGATAAGTAAAATAGAGCTGGGGGAAGCTCTGCTGATGCAGTCCGCATGCAGTCCTTTGCTGCTTGCTCCGAGCTCATGCGATTGCAGGTGAGCCGATTCGACAGACACACGCACACACGCATACACGCACACACACACACACACACACACACACACACACACACACACACACACACATACACACACACTCACACGCGCGAGCGAGCGCACACACACATATAGTGGCAGAAGACCATTCGCTACTATTACCGCCGCTGTCAGTAGGCAATAAAGTAGTGCCTACTGAAGGCATCAAATCCGTGATCTGGCTGGATCATGAAGTGCAAGAGTCTCGGCCTCAGATCAATCTGTTCTCCTATTGCAGCTAAGCTTCTCACTTCTGCATTGTTACATACAAAATTCGTGACTTACGGTAATGGACGGTGAATTCTAAGTATGCGCGGACAACAGAAAAGCTTCTAGTTCGCTGCAGACCATGCAGAAACACACCTTCTCAACTCTCCTGTGCATTTTCAGGTAAAGACAAAGACACTGGCCGTAACGGTAGGGGGCGGAAATATTCAGACTATTCAGAAGGTCACCGTGAGGCCATCGAAATGCAGCATTACGGCAGCGCCATTCTTAGTAGTAAACAGTCTTAAAGATGTATCTTAGGTCTCCAAGGTTAAGGTCAACAGTCACGGATTGTCTACTTGCTGGTCTTCAATGGCTCGAAGTGACGGGCTATGGTATTTGCGCGGGGATTCGAGCGAGTTCAGTGGATTTAAACGCTGCTGGGGGCTGTCGCAGCTCAGAGGCTGCCAACGAAGCGTTACTTGAAGTCTGCTCTCTCATATATATATATATATATATATATATATATATATATATATATATATATATATATATATATATATATATATATATATATATATATATATATATATATCTCTCTATCTCTCTCTCTCTCTCTCTCTCTCTCTCTCTCTCTCTCTCTCTCTCTCTCTCTCTCTCTCTGAATCATGATCATGGTCGCTAAATCCATATAAGCTCCTTGGCCGATTCATTTACAAGCATTCATTCACCAAAAGCAGCTCGAGCAACCCGTAACATCCAGCCATCGACGCGGCCCTCCGAAGCTGCCACAACAGCTGCTGCAAGTTGTTAATTACCTCCCCTATCGACGCAATCGCATTCCGGGGCTCGTCAGAGGCAGTGCTGTCGGTGTTCAAGAAGCGTGCCATTTCATCTGTGCCGTTGGCTATCTTTGCGCTCTTGCCCATGGAGATCAATGGCCAGTGCTGCAAGCAGAAAAGCGGAATCATTAGCTGCAGTCACGCCAGCGCCCTCGCACTTTCCGCTGTCGCTAACTGAATCTCAAAGCTTTGCTACTCTAGCTGTTTTGCCGCTGTTCGCCTGGCAATTTTGTGTAATGCCAATACAAATATTTAAATTAAAGTTGTTTTTTTTGAGAGCTAAAATTTGCTGGTCTCGCATAGCGTAGCGGAAGTCAAGAGTGAAAACGGGGCTCACAGCGAGTCAATCAGTTTCTTTCTGTCTCGTTCCGAGCTCGTCTATATGCTGCGTCGTCATCCTTAAACCCTGGCTCGGCACATACGATCGGATATTCGGGCGGCAGTTGAGGAAGCTGATATTCTTCATTTCTTAAGTAAGTTAGGGCAACAATCGCTGAAATCTGTAGGGATGAAACTCCGTCTAATCTCGATTACGCAAGTTTCAGTAGGCTAGCCCCGTCTTCGCGTTTCGTTTTCCCGACTCGCTAGCCATGGAAAGTTAATGATTTACTAGCTGACCTATAGTTGACTGATGATATAAGTAGTTAGTAGAGATTGGTAAGGGATACCATGACCTTGGAGTCTGTGGCGAGATAGTTAAAGTTGTTTACGTTATGGGTACCTACGCTTCAAAGCCTGTATTAGGAGCTTTCAATTATTTTACACGCGAAGTTAAGAGTACAATATTTCTCATATTTTCTATTTAGCTTCTCACAATGTTTGAATACCCTAAATCTCGCTTTTAATTAGCCCCCCTGGTTCTCAGCTAAGGTTGCTTATTGAAGGGCCGATTGGCAATGATCAAGGTCAAGGTTGCCCGGACTTCGCATCCGGAAGACTCTCGATGGTTTCGAGTCCTGCTGCAGCTGCAGCTCTGCGTAGCTCTGCCCAAGCGGCCGCGAGAGCCATGATAGCCACGACAGGCTCTTTTGCCACTACGTACAGAATGCAGGGTCAGCTGACCTCTTAAGGGTGGGTCAAGCAATGTGGGGCGGGTCAAGGGCTGATAATCGTGCCATGACGCTGCGGACGTTGCCCACGTTGCTTTAGCCTGTGGCGAAAGCGATCCAGCGAGCTGGCACCTTAGTTTGACGGGTTCTGCAGTCAGCGTGGAGGTAAATTCTGTTACGACGTTGCAGCGCCATGGCAATAGCCTCCGCTAGTACTACAGGCAGCACCATGGACCGGCAGTACCGGGAGGAGGAGGCCTCTTTTCGTGTGTCTTTTACTGCCGCTTTCTTTTGAAAATGGTAACGGGAATGGAATGGGAAAGGAACTCGGAGGAAAATCAATACCGCCGCGTAAGTCAGCACTAGTAAGGTGCCATCCAGCCGAATAGGCATTCAGGGCGCATAAAGGCAAGAGTCAGCTGGGCCGAGTCATCGCAAGATCGTGGCCGCTCGCAGCAGCACGCTGAAGCTGCTCTTGCTGACCGTCGACGGTGCAGCGCGAAGCGGGCTCCTGCTCTTATAGAGAATGCAAAGGCAAGCAGCACCAGGCACGCCACTTCAGTCGATCGGCCAAGTTCGTCGTAATACAACCGTTAACTAGTGCCTTTTGGCCCGTTTTATCATCAGGCTCTCGAATGAGTCGCATTGAAATTAGCGGGGCAGCCAAGCCGACGAGGCTGATGGGCTTACACGTATGAACGGTTAACAATGGCAAATCCTCGTGGAGCCACTGGGCTACGTGTAGCCGTTCCGGGACGATACAGTGCGGGCATTGTTGCTTGTCTGAATAGCCGGTGCACTCGAGAGCGAGCGCTCTTGTAAGGCTTCACATTAAGCAGAAGCCTAATATGTCGTCGATCCGTTTCCTTATACTAAAGTGCGTGACGAGAGAGCTTTGGGCATGACGCACCCAGCTTTCATTCCCGGCAGTTACAATTCTATACTGACACATGCACATAGATATATATATATATGTGTGTGTGTGTGTGTGTGTGTGTGTGTGTGTGTGTGTGTGTGTGTGTGTGTGTGTGTGTGTGTAAGTGAGCATGCATGTATATTTTTACAAACACGGGCTCATAACTAAACTTAATCACTATTCAGTTGCACCACATACACTGCACGTTTCAAGCCCACGAACTTGGTCGTCACAAACAAGATCTTGCCCCCGGCCCAAACTGAAACCATTGCCGAGCAGCCCAGCTCGCTCTCCCGACGAGACAAGCCACCACGATTCCAGGAACACTTGATTCTGCATCTCGATAAGCTTCGAGGCGTCGTCATGCATTGAGGCAGCACTTGCAGAGGTCCGCACGTGGCAGTCACGAATAGCAGCGTGTCGCTCACGACAACAGATGTCCAAACCGTGCAGCCCTAACGGTGATGCAGTTGCTCGCAGGACAGTCCTGACAAGAGACGCACACTGCGACACCCACACGATGACGCGAGTAAGGCGAACCGCACAGAGGGATCGCGCCAATGGACTGCGAGCCGGAGGCGCCAATGCAGCGGCTGGCTCGATCCCCCCCCCCGCCAGCCAGCGCCAACCTCATCGGCCGCCGCGCGTACCGACGACTCCCGCTAGCCGCGCCGGCTCCAGCTGCTGGAGGGCGCCGAACATAGCAGCCTCGAGACGACACCACCAAATGTGGCTGGAGCTGGGATTCGTGCCATCTTTGGCATCGCAGTGTCTAGCAATCTCAGTAAAAGCAACGACATCTTTCAGCGGATACGCACCTTACAGCCTTGGAATTGATTTCTTCGCAGACAGGCGAGGATGAGAAGGAGCTGCTGCGGCTGACGAAGCGCGTCGCAGGAGAGAGCTACAGCGACCGCAGCTGGGCACCGTCATGTGACATTGAACGAGGCGACAAATCAGAACGGCTCAAACGGACGGCTGGCTCCTCCCCCTAGCGCGCCCCGTGGCAAGAGCGTCCCCAGACGGTAAGCCTGCCCTGGGTAGGCATGGTCGGTAACTGTGCAGCAGCGGCTCAGCTGGAGCGCTGCCTTCGGGGTCAGTGTGAGGGAAGATGAGTAGTAGTTCTGTGGCAGTACAAGGGCCAGACACCTAAGGTCTCGATGCTAGGACGAGGTTTGGGGCGGGGTCGGGTGCGCTGCCCAGGGGGGGGGGGGGCGGCGAAAGGCAGGCTTCGCTCGTTGGCCGTCGGCAAGCAACTGACGCTGGCGCGAAGGAGGGGCGCATTCGCGCTCGAGGATTGTAGCGGATGAGTCAAATGCTAGGAATGCTGGGTAGTTATCCAGGTCTGCTTCGAGAGGGATGTCACAGGCGCATGAGCAAAGCGGTTAGTGGCTCTGTGAAAGCCTGGAGCGACGCCCGTGCTACGCTCAAGCAGATAGTAGCTGCATAAACTCCGCGAAGAGGGCACGATGTGATGCGTGATCCATCTTTCTACTCACATGACGTGGTCTTCGATAAGAAGCAGCAGCAGCTAGCCCTAGCGCGAGAACCGTGTCGCCGGCTTATCGTGCGAATCGCATTTGCAGTCTAAAAGCGAGTCTCGCGAGGCTGGCCGCCTTTCCCAGTTTTACGGGTATTGCTCGAAGTTGTCAAACTCCATACACTCAGCTCGAACTAGATCGCTTCGATCAACGAAGCTTCGTGCTGCTCTGAGCGCCAGTACATCGCTCTGTAGATAGAGGATCGGCTTATTACAACACACCAACTCCTGCTCTAAAAAGTCCTTTATTCTCCAGACCGATTGTTTAGAATAGGACGCTATCGTGCGCTGAATCCATGAGCGACACGTGCACGGTAGCAGCGAGCCGCATGCACATTTGCAATGAGCACGTGCATGCTATTCATGTTGCTCATCAAACATGATATCACTCACCATTCAATCGCGTTTCCCTTTACAGCAACTGCGAAGCGCCTAGATAGAGATAGAGTTCTCTGAGGGCGCTCTATCAAGTATTATTATTATTATTATTATCAATATTATTTTGCATGGAAGCAACGAGCAGCAGTGGGCACTGGGTCAGACACGTGACATGTCTCTTTCAAGCTGCAGCTCTATCTATCGTGCTCACTGCACGCTGTCTCCGCCAGGCCACGTAGCCTGTTAGGGAGGAATATATGCGCACGTGAAGCTGGCCGTACTCAAAAAAAATTCCGCTGCTCGGCGTTGTTACCTTTGCATTTATGAACGCAGCACGCCCAGGATATTGGTGCAGATGCAAGCTAGTGATGCTGCCTTAATGACGAATTCTTTGTGCTCGCTGAAACACGGGTGGAGTTCACGAGCACACACACACGCGCAGGCACACACACACAAACACTCGAAAGCAGCTGCATGCCTGCACACATGAATAGGCACACACACACACACACGCACGCACACACCTACACACACACGCACACACACACACGCGCTCGCGCTTACACACACACACACATACACACTTACACACACTCACACACACACACACACACACACACAGACACACACGCCCTTAGTTTTGCTCACTCACGCATGCACTCGCCCGTGCTCAAAACATTTACAGCAATGAAGAATGCACTTGGACGTAATACGAATGACGAATACGCATACGAATCCACATGTACTCTCTCACGCAAGCGCACACGTCAACACACACGTACACAATCGAACGCACGGTGCATCTCAGCAAGTTTCCTCGCTGGCTACTGCTCCATGTAGCAAGGCCAGTTACAGGCGAGGTATATACGGCAATGGGTAACGTACATAGTTGGTAATGGCAAACAGGCTTCGTGGAAACGGACAGAAAAGAATGCAGTGTAAAATCAGGGTGATGGATAAGTAGATGCCGTGGTCGATGCAGATAAAGCCGGTTCTTGCCAGCTTCTGCGAGTGTTCGGGCCGAGCTCTAACGGCGCCGTAAAAATGCCGATTGAGATAGGAAGCTGCTCTACTGCTGTCGTGAGCTGTATATCGAGGAGAAATGTCGTACGATGCACACGGACGGGAGGGTCACGGTCGATGCTTTTTCAATTGATGGCACAGCGGCAGGCTGAGCTATCGCTGCGGGGGGGGGAACAGCTGAGCTTTGAGAACCGTAACAGCTCAGGAGATAAGGTGCTCGCTCTTCACGACTGGGGTTTGACACAATAGTTGGTAGCGTTTTGAATAAATTAATGCAATTCCCGTAATTCAGGAGCCCTAGCCTGTGTACTCAGCTCGCCTGCAATTAATGGACAACTCGGTACCTAGTATGATCTGTCGCCTGCTATTGGTGGGCAACTCAGTGGCGATTGTGCTCCGTCGCAAAGGCATTTTTGCCACATAACTTCAGTTCGAACTTCAGAGGCTCTCTATCAAATAATAAATCGCCTTCAAAGTCCTCTCTATTCCCTACAGGTCGCTTCGATCGCTTGTAAATGTCCTTGACCTGTCCTTGACCTCTTCACTCTCCCCAGTGGGAGTCTTAGGGCCACCCTTCCCTTTTTTCAAGTCGTCTCGCCTGTCCTCGGGCTAAGTGAAATATTTTGGTGATCGGGCCTTCGTTACTTACGCAACGGCAACTACTCTCCTGCTGTCGAATATGGCCCATCCTTTTCAGCGGTCTTGAGCTGCTACTTCCGTGCTACTGCTACCTCAACTGCTCTCCTGACTCTGCTGTGCTTCCCACTTTCTCTTTGCTGCGTGAGACAAATTCCGTTGTGTACCGAATGCGTACCGACAGCCACTTATGCTGTGAGTGCACTATGCAAAACTGTCCTGCGTAACATCCACACAGTCTTTATGGCCGTGTGGAGTTACAGACGGAGATACATTAAATTATATTACATTTCGTGTTCACTGAACGTCCGGAACTCGCTTCTGGGGCTTCAATTAACACATGAGTTGACCGGGCATCATTAAAGTGTCAGCTGAAGATGCATTTGTACAGCTCAGTACACTTGTCCTTTTGGTTGCTATTGTTAGGAACGGGCTGTAGCGGCCCTTACGACCAAACCAAGCCAGGCAGCAAACTCGGCGCTTTAAAGGGCCACTCTCACCCGAAACGCCACGAATAATAGACGGTGAAGCCCAGAGCCGTTGGAGTCGCAGCTAGCGACTTGTCTGTGCTGCACCGATGCACGCAGGTATGCACCGATGCAGGCATGCACCGATGCACCGATGCCAACTGTAGCGGAGCACGGCAACCACCAAAGTCTGGAGCTCTCGAACTGCAGCCCGATGGTGCGGGCCAACAGGGCCAGGCACGAAACGACCTTGAACTGTCTCGACAATACCATGCCGGATCACTCTCGGCAATGGACGATGCTGAACAGACGGCTGCAGTGAGCGGCAGCAGCTCGAGGCGCCCGGACCTCGTCGCCGACGAAGAGACAGTCGCAATCATCATCGACGTGGCGGTACCATTTGACAACGACGAGGATGCCTTGGCAAAAGCCGCTGGTCGTAAGATCACGAAATACGCAGGCGTCGCTTGTGACTTCCGGTCACAGGGTCGTGCGTCAGCGTCTGTCCTACCATTCGTCGTAGGAGTACTCGGGTCTTAGTACCCGAGTAATGAGTGGTGCCTTGATGCCCTTGGCATCAAAGCTGCGTACCGAAAGCGCTTCCGGAAACTATAACTATGTGTAAGCGACTCGGTATGAAGCAGCGCCAAGGTGTGGGCCCAGCTCTCCGTGGAGGAAGCAACCTCAGCTATCGTTCATCACGATAACGCTCAGCCTGCGGGGAAGGAAGGTGCACTATCTGCGCTTGTTTAACATCAATATTCTAGAATAAAATATATTTAAGTATTATAGGCATTACTCAGCGGCCATGGGCTCAAAGTCCAGCTCACCTACTTGGGCAACAACTTCCATGCCCATTATATAGCTTCGGCCTTTATGCTGCCTTAACAATAGAATACGGCACAATTGGTTCCTGGCCATTAAAGTTTAGGAACCACAAATAATGAATATTAGTCATAATCTGGCTGATTTATCATGCCAGCTTTTCACTGCCCAGCAGCTGGTCGTTTAGGAAATTAAATCCTGATTCAGCCGCTTCATTTATAATTTATTTAGTGGCAGAGGAGCCTTAACAGCTATAGTTCCATCGTTTGCACTGGGCAGTATAGGATCACTCACTGCAGAACTCGAACCCACGACCTTTCGCTCGACAGCAGCTCAGAAGTGGCCATCATTAGTTTATGCTATTGTTGATTTACACGTTACTGTTCCATTCGACTACGATTCGAGTGCCCCGATGACGACAGCTCAGGCGTAAATCGTCGAGTGCTCCAGCGGGATAGCGGGTCCCTCCAGGCCAAGGACGGCCATGGTCGTTGGCTATTTGTGCGGCCCTTCGAGGTCGGCGAGCTCACTCAGTGGCCGATCCAATGAAATAAGAGCGACGAGACCCGCTAGGCAAGACTCTTGCGATTCTTTCATAGCGGAAACCACTCAACAGCAACACATTGTCAGCGGCTTGGTAGAAAAACTTCCGCTTCCTGTGAGAGCAATACGAGGTATTCTTCCGCCATCCCGTCACCCACCTAAGTGGGAACCCGCTCAGAAGAAACCGCCAGCTAACGGCGTAAATAACTCTTTATATTAGTACAAATTTCAAGCTTCTGCCGCGTGCGAAGAACCACGTAATGGCTGTCGAGGAAGCGAGCGTGGGACTAGTTTAGGTGCGCTTGAAATTTGAGTCATTCGAATGTCGCAGTACGAGCTTTATCACCGCGTACGTAATCTCGGTCAGATGCTCATCTCCGGTTGTTGGTACAGCTTGACCAGCGATGGCGAGATAATGAAACATCGTCGATGCGTTACAGCGGCCAAGATTGTGACTGCCCATTGGTGGCTCCTGAATTATGAAATTAGGAATCGGTTATTTGATAATAATAATAATAATAATAATGTACTTGATAAAGCGCCCTCAGAGAACCTAATCTCTTTCTAGGCGCTTTACATTTGCTGCAAAGGGAAAATCTACGGTTAGGCGCAGTAACAGTTTAAATCATGCAATACCCTATCAGTAATTCTCTAGGCTTTGTGCCAAGTAGTCGAATGGTACTCTAGGCGTCTAAAAAAGACATAACCCGTGGCTGGGACTGGACAACTGTGGCCATCTGAAACTCTCGAATAGACAGCTTTACGCTATGGACATGGAACTTTTCATAATAAGAGTATCTTTGTCAACCCACTCATCATGGAAAACCTAGTGTGACCTGAAAATCGGAAAAACTAGCCCTTACAGTGCCGGCTCCGCGAATTTTCTCCTGCATCGTCATCACGAAATCCGGGTGTCTTTCTTAAAAGTGACCTTTCACTAGACGACCGAATAAGCTCCGCAGTCAAGTCTGCCTACTTTCAGCTGTGCAACACTGCTCAAATTCGGGTTCCCCTGTTTAGACAGGGAAACCACATCTAAATTGGTCCATGCATTCAAAAATAATAATTATCATCATTATTGTACTTTTGATAAAGCGCCCTCGGAGGATTCAATGTCTTTTTAGGCGCTTTACGTTTGCTGCAAAGGAAACACGATCGAATGGTGAGTGGAAGTATTATGCTTGAAAAACAACGTGAATAGCATGGTTAGGGGTGGCATGCAGCATGAAGGTCAGCATGCAAGCGTGGTTAGAGGCAGCATGCAACAGTGTCAGCACGCATGAGTACATAAAAGACGAATCACAGGGACCCGTTAAATGCTATCATACATAGGTGCGTTTTTAATTTCTTTTTACATGTGGTCAAGTCAGGGGATGTCGTGACGGAAGTCAGGAGTGAGTTCCAGGCTTTGGGAGCATACGAACTAAATGCATGGTCCCCACATTTTTGAGGTATATACGAGGTATAGGTAAACAGTTAGGTTCCGAAAAGCGGGTCGTATGATGCTTAGCCTGGTGAAGGAGTAGATATGATAGGTAGGCTTTTGCCATAAAGCGAAGGGACGTAAAAGTGAGCGACAAAGCCTTGAAGTCAATACGTTCCTTGACTGGTTGCCAGTGCAGGTCGGAGAAATATAGTGTGATGTGGCAACTGCGACGCTCACGACAGTCAACCTAGCTGCGGAGTTTTGCACCAACTTTAAGTACCTGATTGCAAATGCCGGTCGACCAGCAAGGAGTGAGTTACAGACGTCAAGACGGAATGTCACGAATGCATGGACCAACTGAGATGTGGTAACCCTTATCTAAACAAAGCCCGAATTTCAGCAATGTTATGAAGCTGAAAATAGGCAGATTTGACTATGGAGCTGATGTGGTTGTCTAACGAAAGGTCACTTTGGAACATAACACCTAGACTTCGTGCAGATTGAGCAAGCAATATGCTGGCAGAGCCAATTTTGAGCGTCAGGCTTTCTAGTTTCTGGATCACACTTGGTTTGCCCAAAACTAGTAAGTTTGTTTTATCGTCATTTAATTTAAGAAAATTTGCTGTTATCCATGTCCGGATGTCATCAATGCATGCAGCAAAGGAATTGAGAAAATTCGACGTGCTCGAAGGCTTGGAGGGATTAAAACAAAGGTGCAACTGACTGTCATCCGCATAGAAGTGAAAGCCTAGATTGTGCTTGGCAATCACATCGGCATGAGGGAGAGTATAAACCGTGAAAAGAATCGGACCTAGCACGGAGCCCTGAGGTACCCCATATTTCAGAGGTACTTCAGATGATCTTTGTCCATTCACGTCAATACTCTGAAGTCTTCCACTGAGATAGGACTTGAACTATTGCAGAGTAGTGCCAGTGATGCCCAGACGAGATGAGAGGCACTCTAGAAGAACTTGGTGATCGATAGTATAAAAAACTGCCGAAAGATCGAGCAAAACAAGAACAGCTACTCTACCCATGTCTGCATTCCCAAAGTAGGTCGGTGTACACCTGAAGCAATGCTGACTCTGTGGAGTGATTATCTCTAAAGCCAGACTGGAACTTACTAGCAAGGTTTGAAGTTTCAATATATGAGTTCAGCTGGTCTGCCACGACTCGTTCCAGTGTCTAATAGGAATGGTAGAACGGAGATTGGGCGGTAGTTGCTGAAGTTCTCTTGGTCTAGTGTCACTTTCTTGAGTAGTGGCCTGCCTACAGCTTTTTGAAAAGTGCTGGGACATTACCTGAGGCTAATAAAATATTAACGATGTTAGTTATGCATAGCAGCAGCAGATCAATGCAACGTATGAGCAGGACAGTGGGAATAGGGTCCAAAAGACTTGTTGTCTTCTTTGTGACATACCGTCTCGACTTCTATAACTCACTGCTTGCTGGTCTTCCGGCCTGTGCAAGCAGGTGCTTACAGCTGATGCAGAGCTCTGCAGCTAGGCTTGTCGACAGCGAGCGTTGCAGTTGCTACATTACATCACTTCTCGCCGACCTTCACTGGCTCCCAATAAAGCAGCATATCGACTTCAAGGTTCGGTCACTCACTTTTAGGTTCCTTCAATTTCTATCACCAGGCTACCTTTCAGAACTACTCCTTTTTAACCGAGATAAGCACCGTATTTCACCCGCTTTTCCGACTAACCTCGTTTAGCTATAGCATCATACGATCCTCAAGCTATTTGGTGACTGCGCTAGTAGTTCGTGTGCTCCCAAAATCTGGCACTCACGCCCGACTGACATCACGACATCCCCTGACTTGACGACATTTAAAAAGAAGCTCAAAAGCACATTTGTATCACATTATTTAAAGGGTCCGTGTGATTCGTTCTTCGTGTGCTTGTGCGAGCTGACACTGTGCATGCTATCACTAATCATATTTGCCTGTTGACCCTGTGCATGTCACTTTTAACTACGTTACGCTTGTAGACATTGAGCATGCTACCACTAGCCATTAGATCTGGTTTCCTTTACAGCATACATGAAGTGCCTAGAAAGTGAATGGGTACTCTGAGGGCGCTAGACAAATGTACTATTATCATTATCATCAATGTCAAAGGGAACGCAGAAGGTTAAGGAGCAAAACGATGCGAAAGGAGGCACGCTACACGCTACAAAGCTCATGCCTCTAGCTCTTTCCACAAAGCTCCGTCCGCACCCGGTGGCCACGCAGCGACATCTCTGCTGAAAACTGCGCCAGCGAGGCGTGCGCAGCTGCCTCGCGAATCTGCCATGCCCCCTCGCACATGTCACGTGCCACCCACGTGCCAGCGCAGAGCTCGTGCTCGAGTGAAGCTCGGAATTCACTCCCAAAGTCGTCACAGCATGACTCGACTTGACGACTTATAAACAGAGCCTAAATACGCATATTTTCCTCACAGCAAGGCTGGGTCCTTGCGTTGTGCGATCGTGTGCTTAGGCTCGTTGGCAATGAGAAGTTATCACTACCCATATCGACCTGCTTCTTTTACAGCACTTTGGCAGCGCCCAGAATCAGATCAGGCTCTTTGAAAGCACTGTGCACGTGTATTAATTTTGAGACAGGGTCGCTTTTCGTTACTGTCGTTTTCCGTTACCACCGGCTTGCCTGCGTGTACCTAATGGCTCACTAGGTAAGGTGGTTGCTTTTCACGACCTCGGCACCGAGGTCGTGGGTTCGAATCCTGTGGTGGGCGATCCTTTATCGCCACTGCAAAGCGGTGGTGATAGCCGTAAAGGCCTTTCTGTCACTATACAAAAAGAGGCTGTTAAATTAGCTAGTATTTATTGTTTATTTATTTATTTATACTCTATCGATTTGAGTTGGTAGCCGGGATTCAAAAGCTCATACTTCGCAAGGTATTTGTAGCGCGTCGGAATGAACTAGCATCCATACGAGCGCTGTGTTTTCGGCCTAAGCGCCTAGAAAGTTCTGAGGGCGCTTTATCAAGTGCATTATTATTATTACTATTATAAGAATTTAATTGAGAAGCCACTAAAGTGCATTTGCAACCGCACGGAGACAGTGCTGATCCTGATGACCGAGTACACCGAGTACCTCCGTTGTGAATAAATTAACGAAGAATGGGATTCTGCTGGTTCCCTCAAACAGGGAGCTCCCCTAGTGAGACCGATAGCCACCGATCCACCAAAATTGAAATATGATGCCGCTGCGAATGTCCAGAGGCCCCTTTGTTAGCGGCATAGTACGCAGTATTTGGCATTTAGCCTGTTCGAGAGCAAACTTACATACTCTTCCTAACCATCGGAAGAAATTATAGGCTCTTAATAGCGACCTCGAATATCGAGATCGGCAGGAATCGGCTTGCTCGATTCTTTAGTACTTGTAGAAGCGCCTTAGTACCAATGCACGTTTTAAGTACCTAGCTCCAAATGCCTGTACTCACGCTGTTGCCGTAACCTTACAAGTTCTGAATAGTCGATTGGTAGTACAATTACTCGTCGGGCTCTTTAGTGCCCATCCAGTTTATACCAATGCGCGGCAAGCTAAGGAATGCATGCTGACCACGTGTATGTCATCCCTAACCATGTTATTCTTGCTGTTTATTGAGCATGCCACCACTAACCATTCGATCGCGTTTCCTTTGCAGCAAATGTAAAATGTCTAGAAAAAGATTTGAGTTCTTTGAGGGCGCTTTATCAAGTGCCTAGAAAATGATTGAATTCTCTGAGGGCACTTTATCAAGTGCGCTATTATTATTATTACTATTATTATTAAGGCAGTAGTCAAGCTCATACGCGTAGTTAGCTGACAGTTGGTAGACGGAAGCACCGCTGCCCTGGGGAAAGACGTTTGTCTTCTATTATGTACCCACGATCGAGAAACAAATATGTTGCCCGCTCAATGTCACCATTGTTGTTGCTATTGGTATGCCACCCTGGTATATAGAGTGGTGAAAAAGAGGCATCAGTCGTTCGGAATGGCATGCATCGATGCAGCATCGCCGCATGGTTTTTCATGCGGGAGCCACATGCCAAGGTGCTCAAGCATGTGACCTCAAGGCTGTCTTCTTTCGAGACGGCCGTCTCGTGGTGACGCAAGACAGCGACCCCAGAGCTCTGGTGACGGTCGCTTGTATTGAAACGCACGCTTGCTCTCAAGTAGTTAGAATAGTCCAGGGCTTGAAGTTATTAGATGCTCGTGAACTCTAATAGTTGGAAACTGGATACGCCGTTGACTCATTTAACAAGCTAGATTAGCTAGTCCGTCACTGTCACTGACGTCACGTGCACAAAACGCCCTTAGTAAAATTTCTATAGCACTTCTTCAAAGGTGCAGCAATCGAGAGTGTCATTTAAAAAAGTTGGAGATTATTTTCCAATTTGTATATCTAGCAGGTAAAATGCGCACTCTGGCAGTTGAAATAGAGCGCGACTTGCTGCGCCTTGGTTTGGTAAGCGATAGATATGCACACGTAGAATCTGCCCGAAATTCTTCTTCACTGCCTTTGGCTTGCTCTCTCTACCGGTGTAATGAGCTAAGTTTGTTAGTACAATAGTTAATTATTCCATTGTCCGTTACGGTCGCAGACGTCACGTTAATTTTTAAATGCTTCATTCTTCCTCCAATACAGGTTTTTCAATTAAGTAAGAACACCCAGCAGAGGCCAGTCAAGGTGTGGGCTCACTCACTAGCCAGGCCAGGGCAGACACTCAGACAGTCCGCTTTTCGAAGAAATCTTAGACTTTTCTGTGACATTTTGCACGCGTGCAGAATAATTTTTGCATCCAAGGTGCGCTTTCCATTCGCTACTGAGGACCGGAGATTCTTTGCAGCTATGAATCGGAAGCATTAAGGAGCAAAGGTAGACCCAATATGGCGGGGAATATGCAGAGACGCTTTTTGGCCGTTATAATTAAATAAATATAATTCACTTATATAGCGCCCCAAGAGAACTTAATCTCTATTCAGGCGCTTCACATATGCCTCGGAGCTCAAGCCCACGACCTCAGCCAGACCTTGGTCAGTTGGGGCGAGCACCTTAACCGCTGGACCAAACCAGCTCGGCGATCGTTGGCGGCGAGGAGGCCACGAAATGTCATCGAGCCTTTAATTGGACTACTCGCGCTGGAGAAAGCTTAAAAGAATTGCCCCGCTTTTTGGTAAGCTCTTGCCAAAGTATCTACCGCGTCCGAGAGAGAGATTAAGAGAGAGACAGAGAGAGGGAGGAGAGAGCGATAGAGAGACAGAGAGAGAGAGAGAGAGAGAGAGAGAGAGAGAGAGAGAGAGAGAGAGAGAGAGAGAGAGAGAGAGAGAGAGAGAGAGAGAGAGAGATAAAGAGAGAGAGAGATAAAGAGAGTAAGAGAGAAAAATAAAGAGAGACAGAGAAAGAGAGAGCAAGAGAGAGAGAGAGAGAGAGAGAGAGAGAGAGAGAGAGAGAGATTGTTTCCATTCGTTGACGCTGGAACGTGACTGGCCTTTGTGTGACTGTTTTTTGCGTCGCTGGACCGCGGCGACAACATCGAGACGAACGGACGCACTGTAAGAAAAATAGAGACAGGATATACTTTTGGACATTTCGTGCACGAGCCGTAAGAATGACGTCTCTATTTAGCCTGCTGCGTGTTCTATAGGCAACAGCCAATCAGCCAAATAGCTAAAGCTAAGAGTCTGTTCATCGGCGTTTGGTGTGCTGCTGCACTTTGGTGTGTGCCGCTGGCCAGACGGCGCGCGCGCGCCACACAACTCCGCGCCCGCCGCAAGAGTTGCACTGCTGCTGCACTCGTAAAAATTGAGAGCCTGCGCAGAAGCCTGGTGCTTCGCATTTTCCGAAAAGAATACAAACGAGCTCGGCGCGAGAGTTTGAGCAGAGTCTGAGCGGCAGCTGCGAGTCGCTGGGAAAGTAGCGACGGCGGCGTCTGAGGAGGCGGCTGCTGCTACGAGACGTAGACCCGAGATCACTGTGCTCACAATCGAGAGCTCGACTCCGGGTGCTCGAGATCGCGCCGCCTCGGCGATCTACTCTACAGTGAGACCTACTTGGAGTGGAGGTCAGTGCAAGCAGAGGACACCGTCACCGGCCAGACGCTGCCAGCGGATGCCCGACCCGGCTACCCGAGAAACGGCGTGCGGCGAGTCTGCAGCGAGTCTCGTTCGGGAAAACTAGATAGAATCAGGACGGCCAGCGGGCGGCGGCGGCGGGGGCGGCGGCAGAGCGCAGACTTTTTTCGATCCCGAAATACTTTGCCATCCGCCGACAGAGATGGGGCTGCATACTACAGCACGTACAACGACGGCTCGCTGTTTTCCAGACTCATTAATTAAAGACACTCGAGCCCTCCGCCGCTCCATCTAGAGGCTCCACTAAAAAAAGAGCGCACAGCAGCTAAAACAGTGCACGGCGAGCTTGCGCTCTTGCGGCTCATTAGTCCTGGTCATTAGTCCTGGTCCTAGTCCTAGTCCATATTTGCGCGCATCGTCTGCTAAGCCCCTTTTTTGTTTTTCCATTCTTCTTTTGTCAAGCGTGGCTCCTCAGGCGGAAATTGCGATCCATCATCGACCGGCGCGGCGTCCTCACGCGGCGAGAGTCGTGCACTACACGTGCAAAAGCTCGCGTGGCTGCGCACTTTCGCATATTCGGGTACATCCATAAGCTGCAGCTCCTCAAGGATCACGAGGAAGAAAGGGCGCCATACTCGAGAATCTTCCATAGAGCGCACAGGTAAGACAGGTACAGGTCGGTCAGGTACATGTAGGACAGGTATAGGCGTAGTTGTCATGACAGCACGACGAGTCAGATACTTGAGAAACAGTTCTTCCAAGTGTAAGACAGCTGTTCATTAGAAACCCTTGTACATCTGAGCAAAAATCGTCCTTTGACATCGGCTGCTCCATCGGCCGGAAGCACCGGAGCGGCGCGAGTAGATGCAGGCTAAAGAGCTACTCACAGGCCAAAGAGCTCCAGGTTAGCATTCTATCGGCTCCGCCAGCAGTCTAAAGTGTGCATTTCAGTACTTACCCAGATGATCTGCACTCTCGAGAATTTTTCTAAACGCTCCTCAGTGCAGCTTCGATGTACGGTTATTCTCAGGCGGGATATAGTTCGAATCTGACCACCGGAGTTGCTGACAACACTTACTTAAGGGAGGCCCGTAAATCTGAAGGATGAACGACCTCTGCGCTCTAGCTTAGTGTGTTCTTTGGATAAAAATATTGGCACAAATGTGCGTGAACTGATCGAAAACCTCCCAATTGGACTAGTAAAGCAATTTCGAGGACTGCCACCGAGCACAAATAGCTTGCACGCACGGTCAAAATCCTTTAACCTTTGACCAAAGCTGACGAATCTTGGGGAAGCACTTGATCCACTGCGAAGGCAATCAAACCAGCACCTCACTTGTGCGTTTCTGAAACCGACCTAATTAGTTAGACTGTCTGAAAAAGTTCCTTCCTTAATTGTACTAGCCTCTGGACTGGAACTCTAACAGCAGCGGAGATGAATCTTCTAAAAAAAAAAAAGTATAGTGATTCCGACTGGCGGTAGTCTGACAGCGATGCATACTCAAGTGCCAGCTCCCAACGAATCGCTTAATTTAATTTCAGTTCGAAGGTTTTAGCCGCCTTCCACCAGAGAGCAACCTTCGTGTGCCCTCAGTCGGCCATGTTCCCCCAGACAAGTTTTCCCTCACGCGTGCGCTTTGCCGCTTCCATTGATTTTCTTTCTGAGCGTGGGCGTATAACAAAGAGGGCGGGGCGTATTTGCAAAGGTGGTGGAGGCGGGGGGGCGCGGCCGCGTCGCACTGTTCTCCTGAGCTCCACCACGAAGTCTCTGATTGAGCCCTCAGATTGTGAAAGTTTCCGGAAAATTCATCGCTATTATGCATTGATGTACACTGACGCCGGTGCGCATGAAGTTGCACCGATGGCAACTTCGCGATGCGTTGCAGTAGTAATTAGCTAATCGCAAGATGAAAACCGAATGCCGACGGCGTGTGACGATTTATTTTTCCATGGTCGATTATTAATTATAATCAGTCCATTAAATATTGAGAGTGTGTGGTACGTCCTTATTGTAATAGGGGAGTCACTGATGATTTGCTAGCCCCAGCTGAATAGTGAAAAAAGTGTGCCCACAATTGTGTGCACAAACAAAAATGGCACCGTGCGCGCACGTAGCTGAAATTAAAATGAAATAAGAAACTCGTGGAATTTCATCTACACTCGCACTTTTCGTACAAAGAAGTCAACTATGCACGCTACCACTAACCGTTTGAGCAAGCTTATTTTACAGCACATGTAAAGTGCCTAGAAAGAGATTACGTTCTCTTCTGAGGGCACGCTATTTAATGTGTTATAGTTTTCCTTATTATCGTGATCATCGCTAAAGCACTTGAGATCAGTCAGACTTTTAGAGGGTCAGCTAGAATTCTAGAGCAGGGGTCGGCAAACTTATCGGTCTGGCAGGTCATTTCAGGAGATCAAAAAGGCAAATTAGGCCACGAGAAGAAACCACGCCCGTCGGTTAGGTGGAGTGGGCGTGGCCATACGGAAAAACAGTCGCAGCAGACGTGTAGTCATGCACAGCAATTATATGAGTAGCCATTTATCATCGCTTATCCCCCCCCCGCAGTTAGCTGCTCTGTTTCATAGAAGCGCCTGATAATAATAATAATAATAATAATAATATTGCACTTGATAAAGCGCCCTCAGTGAACTTAATCTCTTTCTAGGCGCTTTACATTTGCTGCAAAGTGACCAGTTCTAAAAATAAACACGAGCCACAGCTTGAGCTGCGACCAGCAGTAATGAACGGGTACAAAACCGCGACAATGAAATTAAGCCGGATCCAACCATAAATAACTAGGAGGGCGTTAGGCCGGACTGGAGTAATAGCTAAGCCGTCTCTGGACCTAAAGGCCGAAAAGTTTTCCGACCTCCGTTCGACCTGAGTCAGAGGAGTGAGTGGTACGAAGGCGTAAGTTTTTGAGACGGGTAGGGCAAAGAAAGGGAATGAAGGAACGTAAAGGTGAGTGACTGAAATTTGAATTCGATAGGCTTATTGCTTTGAAGCAAGTGTAGGTACAGGCAGATGAGTAGTGCTGTAATTTGGTTGCTTCCAGATTCACGATAGAGATGCCTAGCGGTGGAGTTTTGCACCCACAGCAGCTGGCGACTTAGTACACAGGCGAGCCCACTGATATGGCAAAAAACAACCACAAACAAAATTAGTTGTCAGAATAGTGTGAGAAAAATCGAGAAATGATTGTGTCTGCAAACTTACGCACACGTGCAGGTTTTCGGAAAAGGCCATTGGTGCATAGCCATTGTGTGTGCTGGCGCCGACGCTCGATGCTAGGGTGCGGGCATATATCTATGTCGAGGCTGATGTCTAAATGTATGCGGGCATCTATATCGAGGCTGAGGGCACCTGTCGAGGCTGAGGGCACCTGTATGCCAACCGTAGATAGGGGCGAGATGATACCGTTGGTTCTATTGAAGTCAAGTCATGTGGCGTCACGCCTCTCTGTCCCCTGGCAGGCGCACGAGGTAGGATTGAGGTGCCTCGTGACGACTTAAGATCTCGGCTAGAACCGTCTTTTGGCGACCCGAATTTGCACCAGCTAGCCAGGCAGAAGGACCGAATATATTGTGCGGCAGCTGTCGGTGCCATTTAATTTATCCTTTCACCGACAGAGGCCTGGTTACTGGTAGAGAAACAAAAGTCTGTCGAAGTGCACCTTGGGGCAGAGGGTAATTGAATCGCAGTTGTCTACCCTGCAGAAGCATGAATAGACTAGAGAGGTCACTCGCCAAGGACATATTTCCAAGTTTACGCAGAACCTTGTGTAGGCTGGCCGTTGTCTTGTGCAGGTTGGCCGTGCCGGTATTTGCATTCCACCTGCTCACCCGACGAATGTTCAGGCTAAAGCAGCGTTGCGTCAAAAGCTCGTGTTTAGCAAGGCCAGTAGAGAGTGGCTCGGCCATGTGATGCCAGTGCCATTTTTATTCCTAGGAATAAAAATTGCATTTTAAATAAATTAATTTAAAACAATTAAACAACAATTATACAATTAAATTAATTATAAAATAAATTAAAATAAATTTAATTTTAATAAATTGCATTATTAAAAAGTAATCCTTGTAAATAACCTGCTGCGTATGCAGATGGAAGATTTCGGAGATAACGACCCGGTCACTTTTAAAAATAAGACCACCACATGCTGAAAAATCATGAGGAACTTCCGAAAACGATTTCACCATTGTCTGGAATTTATTTCATTAGGATAATAATAATGACTATACATTTTTGTGGTGCCCTCAGAGAACTTATTGAGAATATATTATTAGAATATATTTATATATATTCTTTGACGGGAGCGTCGCCAGAAGCCTCTGCGGTACCGTCGTCAGCCTACTATAATGCGTTTGTAAACTTCAATGACCTCGGAGCTCTCGACTGTCTTTAAATTGCAGCCTTCATTACCATGTCTTCACGATCACCTTTCAATGTTGTCAGTTGAAACAATTATCGCTAAGCAGCTGGTAGTACACATTAGAAAAAATGCAATGTTAGAACAATTTCAATCGGAAATCGAGCGGGAGCACTTCACTGAAACTGTTCTCTTTGTGTAACCAATGTCATCCTATCCGAGCTGCGATGGCCGGCATGTTACTGTCCTAGCAGTGCTAGATCTAATGGCTGCCTCCGACACCCTTGACCACGATGTCCTACTTGAACGATCGAGAACAACGATCGGTCTGTCAAACGAGGCACTGGTGTATTTTAAGTTGTCCTTGTCTGATCGTGTTCAATCCGTGTCGTGTGGGGTCAGGTCTCACCTACGAGACCGGTCCCTTCCGGAGTCCCTCGAGGGTCCGTTGTAGGTCCGTTGCTATTCTCCATGTATACTCAAGTTCTTGGGAAAGTGGGTCTGGCACATGGAATAGGATATCACTTTTATGCTGATGATACTCAGCCGTACTTGTCATTTAAACCGTCGGAATCTACTGCAGCAACTGATAAACTGAATGCTTGCCTTGCAGACATTCAATCTTGGATGTCGGCAAATTTCCTTAAACTAAATGACAATTAAACTGAACTGCTACTCAGAGGACGCCCTAAACGTGTGGCTGAACTAGAAGGCGTTGCTCTTTAATAATTCTGTTGTGTGACCATCATCATGTGCTCGGAATTAGGTGCTGTCTTTGACAGCTCAATAAATTTTGGAAGCTTCGTTTAGAAGACGGCTTCCACAGCTAACCATCACGCCCAATCCCTATTTAAGATAATAATAATAATAGTAACAACACACTTGATAAAGCGCCCTCAGAGAACTAGGCGCTTTACATTTGCTGCAAAGTAAACACGATCGGCTGGTTAGTGGTAGCACGGTCGATAAGTAATAAGAATAACATGGTTAGGGGTGACATGCATAGGGTCAGCATGCAAGTGTGGTTAGTGGCAGCATGTACAGTTTCAGCACGCAAAAACACATTAAGGACAAATCATCACAAGGACCCACTAAATGCTGTCCTAAATAGGTGTGTTTTAACTTCTTTTTAAATGTGGTCAAGTCAGGGGATGTGACGCAAGTTGGGAGTGAGTTCCAGGCTTTGGGAGCATACGAACTAAGGGCATGGTCTCCAAAGGATTTGAGGTTTGTTCGAGATATAGGTAAACAGTTAGATTCCGAAAAGCGGGTGATACGACGGTTAACCTGGTGGGGTAGTAGATACGATAAGTAAGCTGGAGCCAAAGAATAAAGGGACCTAGAAGTGAGCGACCAAACTTTGAAGGCGATTCGTTGCTCGACTGGTAGCCAGTGCAGGTCGGCGAGAAGTAGTGTGATGTGGCAACTGCGACACTCACGACGAATAAGCCTAGCTGCAGAGTTTTGCACCAGCTGTAAGCAGATTAGAAGCTGTCTTCCGTGGTGGCTTAGAAAACATTTAACCAGGTTCTTTCATTGTGCTATTGAGGCTATAGGCTGAGCAGCAGCCCAATGTTCTTACATGCTTGACATTTTATGGTTAATCCAGTCTCGTTTGCTTTGCATTGACGTGCAAACCCGACGAGGTGCAATAGTTAGCTACAACAGAATCTCCGTAATGACACGGCGCTAGCTATTCGAGCTTGTTCGCCCGACGGCTGCTGGCTGTGAGAGAGGCGTCAGCACGTCCATCCGAAGGACGGACGTGCACGCGGTAGACTGACTGTGGGCGTCGCTAGGCGATCTCGCGCTTCGCCGTGCGACCTTAGCCTGTCGCACCGGGCGACTTCGTCCCCGGTCGCCGCCTGTCGTTGGACGTTTCCAGATGAGCTGAGGAGCTAAGGAGCAGATGTATACTATAGGACATAGATATACGCTCTGCAATGTTCGAAGAGCTCTCGTCGTCTGCGGCTCCTCATGAATGCACACATTCCTGAGCAGGCGTGAGACCGGCTTCCGGCAGCAGTTCGACTTGGACTTTCCCAGAAGCTGGCGTGCTCGCCTGCATGCATACCGTGCAAACCATGCTCGCGTGCACGCACGCGTGCATACCGCGTGCATACCATGCCCGCGTGCACGCCTGCATGCATACCGGCCGCGCATTTCGGCAGCAGGCAACGTTGGCTCGGACGCGATTGAGCGCGAGCAATCGGTCGAAAAAGAAAGACGGAAGTCGGTGCGCTCCCGCTCCGCTCCGCCCGCCCGCCCACGACGACTCGGTAAGCTGGAGTGCATGGTTCAGCGGATCGGGCGACGACTCTCCGCCACTACGCCCCCCCCCGCCCGCCGGCGTAACTGCGCTCCTAGCTGCAGCTCGGCGGATATCCGGCCTTGGACGTGGCAGTAGCTGACTGGCCTCCATGTCCCCGCATCCGACGTGGAAAGTCGGCTGTGCGACACTGCCGCAACAGCAAAAGCTCCTATCGGGGTGACCATTTAGTTGAACTTGCCGCGCTCCGAGCGCCGACGAGGACGCAGCTGGAAGCGCGCGACTCGTGGAGCGAGCTGATCCGATTCGAGAGGCGTAGCCGAGCTGCTACAAGGACGCTCCAGAGGCACGAGGCGAGATCGATGGCTGAGCCGCCGCGGTAGTGTTACCGCACAGCGGTGGCTCGTCGGGGCAGCGGCGGCAGCTGCTGTTCGTCAGCATTATGGGCAAAGCCGCCGTAGGATTAGAGAGCGAGGCGGTCTGGATTGGATCGATTAGCCTGAGTGGTGAGGAGGTCTGGATTGGATCGATTAGTAGCTTGACTATCCACTCTGCCCGCTCGGCAATCGACGCTGCGACCGCCGAGCGGCAGAGCAGTCTCTCGCTTTCGCCGCGTCGCTCTCGATCCGCTTTACTCCATGCCCGTAGCCGGCTCGCTCTCGGAGAGCAAGTCACTGTCGAGCCAAGGGCCCCCGGGATTCTGGCACGAGGAGGCTAAACCTCAAATTTTAGAAGCGTTTGTGGCCTTGTCTTCGAAATATTTCTCTCGGAAAAGCTCTTCACCTCCTGCCCCCATGGCCTCAGCCCAGGGGAAAGGTATTCGGGTTCGAGTCCTGAAGCGAGCCATCCAAAACGAAATGTATACCTCTCGTAGAAGCTGCGCACTGTAAGCTGTGCGCCGCTGGGAAGGTTTCCCTGGGACGTTTCTATACAGAGAGTTACTTCCTCAGCAGCTCAGCGGAAACTCTCGAAGCCCCTTCGCCGAAAAGTGTAGCCCTCGATGACTGACGTCTCGCAGATGGTTTAGTCCATTCACTGAGTCCGTTTAGTCCGTTCGAAGCTCGAAAGCTGTACTCGCCACTCGCCGATGCTGGCCCCACGGTAGCCCGTGCGGTTGGCTGCTTTACATGGTCTCTCTAGCAGCTCGGTCCGTCGACTCTGGTGTTGCTGATGCACTCTAATCGTACGATAAACAGCTCGTCTCTTAAACCTCTCAGACTCGGCTGGTGCGTTCACGTTTTATTGGCTACGATGCTCGATATCATGAACGCTCGAAATCTTTCGGAAGCAGACAGCAACACACCCATCAGCAAAGGCAAATAAGAGAGCAGGCTGTAAAGATTCGGGACCGCCAGCGACCGATAGCCGATTTATTAACAGCATGCTGAGCTTATGTGTTCAGGATTAGGTTAATGTTTAGGAATAAGTATGTTTAGGTGTTGGAAGTCACACCTACATTAACTGCAGCATTGTCAGTGTACAAGCAGACAGCAGGTGGCCTACATTGCTGGCTATGTGGCCAGACCGGTAAGTAGGCCGACAGACTGCATGCATCAAGTACTTAGTGCACTCATTGAGTAAAGAAAAGAAACCGCACACATTTTTTCCAATTGAAGGACTGAGGCAACCTAGGAAAACCGTCAACAAGCTGTATGCTGGTGTGCAAGGGACAAAAACCTGCTTCCGGGCCGACCGGTTGCAACAGCCGCACAGCGCTAGAGCCTGATTTCCAAAATGTTAGTCAACCTTAATGAGTAAGTTACTGAAAATCTGGCTTTCAAAGAGATCGCAATACGTGCATTGAAAACCGGGATTTACGATCACAACTTGAACAGTTTTTGGTAGATATAGCATAATTCGCAAAATATTATTTTAGGAAAGCAACGCAGCAAACTGCAAGCACTGTGAAATTTGGACCTCAAACAAGTCTAGAAGATAAATTTGCTTAAAAATAAGTTGCTGTTTGTACAGAATGCAATCCATATCTAAATATCTAAACAAAGTGTACACATTCTAATGTACACGAATAAAAAATCCGCATTTAATGCTAGCAATGTGGCTTCTCATCTTTCTGATAAATGCTTTCTAACGTCAGCAGCTGGCTGAAGAGTTGGTTTTGCTTGTGTAAATGGATACCAGCCTCGCTGCAGATGCAGCAGGCAAACGAGAGCTCCACATCGCTCACGGCGCGACCCAAGGCCGCTCTCTAGCGCAGCGAGGTAGTATTGGACATCAGCACTCCGACGATAGCCATTCCAGCGGGAGCAAAGGCACAGCCCATAGCGGCATTCGCATTTCAAGCGAATATCAGTAGCGTCGTTTCCGTCGTTTCCACGAATGCATGCCGGGTAGCGGCACCAGCTAAAGCGGCGCAGGCGCAGCGAAGCTAGATCGAGGTGCGTACGCATTTTTGCAAACGCGCCACGGTGGCTCCAGGACGGAAGTCCTCGGCAACGAACGCGGCACTCGTACGCATTGTACGGCCGGCTAAAAATACGCGTAGGAACGGCACCGATGGACGCAGGAATGCGTGAGGTGGAGTGGAGTGCGGCAGGAACGAAGAGCGCTAAATAGGAAGAGCGCTAAATGTGATCCATTTCCGTAGCGTAGACGAGTCTATTCGACAGCCACCGAGGTTTCCAGCACTTGCTATAGCGTACAGCTCACTTGAAAACCCGAAGCGCAGTTGATAGAGCAGTTGTTTTAAAGCATAATTAATAAATAATATAATATAATATATAATTAATATAATAATAAAGCTTGTTATTTTGTGAGTTTTGGTTTGTGCGTCAAAAAACCCTAGATTATGAACATAGCCGGTCCCTAATCATTAAAATTCAAGAACCGTAAATAATTTTTTGGCGGTCATAATCTGGCTAATTTAGCCTCGCAAAGTTTCAAGAGTGACGTCAGCGATGTTAAACCTTGTATCGCTGCTAGCTACTGATAGGTGCTGCAGCCACGCACGCAGCCGTGCCGACAGTAGCAGGAACGCAATAGTGACGACGAGCGCTCGTGCCTTGTCGTATCAAGTCCTTATCCATAACGTAGACAAGTCTGATAGACAACAGCGGACGGTTACAGGAGTTTAAAAGCGGCCACGACGTACACCAACGGCCCTGTGACCTAGTGCTCAAATCAGCTCCAATGCCAATACCCCGAGTCTCGAATGCTGACTGCCCGACCATTTCGCGGCGCCGGCATTTTATACGGGCTCGACAATAAATTCTCATAAAATCGTACAATCGCGAATAATAATTATCCGCCACAATCCGGCTGATTTAGCCGGTGCAGCCGTCTCACTGGCACCGCTCCGCGGATATCAGGTACGCGTGCCCGCGAACAAGCACGCGACAGACATTAGCGGCTCAGATTCTGAACATGCCGAACGTAAAATCAGCTCATAAACTGACGTCGCGCTACGGCTCCTACAAATGGAGTACGTGGAGAAAACTTCGCCAACTGCTTAATAGTACCATGGCGACCATTATGAGGGCAGCAGTCACCCTAATCTCAGTTTAACTTTTAACCGGATAAAATACAAAAACCCGCGATAAGGTTTCTTAAGTACAATACTTTGATGTAAAACCATAAGTGGTATTATCAATACTAATAGTGTCAACTGTACATTTTTAAAGCACCCTCTGAGACCTTAATTTCTTTCCAGGCATTTTACATATGATGCAAGGGAAGCATGTCAGTACGGTGATTTAAAACGTGCGTGAACCGATTCGACCACCATTGTTTTGATAAATCCACGCCCAACGGCTCGTAGATCACCCCAGACGGAAAGCCGCTCGACTGTTATGCACAAAAATGGCCGCTAGTTGATTTCCAGAGTTTGCCGGGAGGGTCGGCCCATTCATCGTATAGGTCGAGGGAACGGCACGGAACGTTTTAGTTCTAGCCCATCTGGCTACCCACCTGGAGCGACCCTCTTGGACTTCCTGCTTCCTGAAGCGTGCCAAAGACGAGCACTCGTGTTGCTGCAGGCTTTTTTCTTTTAGACCCGTCCCGCCCGTAAATGTGTGGCGGCAGAGACTTAACAAAAATAGCAGCCTCATCCTGAAGTGTCTATACTGATTCGGCACGCCGACAAAAGGGAACGCTCGGAAGCGTTCTTCGGCGCCTCTACATAAATTGATATTCAACGCATTTATTGAGAGTCCCTGTCTCATATCAACCTCAATCAGCGCTAGCGGAGCTCCGCGTACAAACCTCTTCTTCAGACTCCGCGTGCGCCTCTACCGGATGTTTCCGTGTGAAGAGCTTTCGGGGGCTCCCGCAGGTCCATAGAGTCTTCTAGCGCCGTCTATAAGTTTGACTTTTTCTCTCTGTCTCTCTGTCTGTCTTTGTCTTTGTCTCTGTTTTTCTGTCTCTCTGTCTCTCTCTGTCTCTGTCTCTGTCTCTGTCTCTGCCTCTGCCTCTGTCTCTGTCTCTGTCTATCTGTCTGTCTGTCTGTCTGGCTGTCTGTCTGTCTGTCTGTCTGTCTGTCTGTCTGTCTGTCTGGCTGTCTGGCTGTCTGGCTGTCTGGCTGTCTGGCTGTCTGGCTGTCTGTCTGTCTGGCTGTCTGGCTGTCTCTGTCTCTGTCTCTCTGTCTGTCTGTCTGTCTGTCTGTCTGTCTGTCTGTCTGTCTGTCTGTCTGTCTGTCTGTCTCTCTCTCTCTCTCTCTGTCTCTCTCTCTCTCTCTCTCTCTCTCTCTCTCTCTCTCTCTCTCTCTCTCTCTCTCTCTCTCTCTCTCTCTCTCTCTCTCTCTCTCTCTCTCTCTCTCTCTCTCTCTCTCTCTCTAAGAGCAGCCCGATTCGCGCAGTAAACTCGCGCCGCCCTACGACTCTTTATGGCTCACTATGTAAGGCGGTTACTGTTTACGACCTCGGTCTTGAGGTCGTGGGTTCGAATCCTATGATGGGCGATCATTTATCGCTGCTGCTAGTGGCGGTGATAGCCATAAAGGCTCTTCTGTCGCTATAAAAATGAGGCTCTTAAATCGGCTAGTACTTCTTTTATACGCATCCATCTTTGAACTTGCATTCCTAGATCTAGCAGCTAGCCGAAAGCTTGCTGCTAGACAGGCTTTCTTACACCTGTCTGATGAGAATTGATAATAACAACAGTTAAGGTAATAGTAGTATTTGAAATAAAAATGTACATTGCTGCTTGATAGAAATTAATCTCTTTACAAGAACCTGTGCGGTGGCGATAGCCGTTACTAAGACTCTTCTGCCGCTATACCCTTGAGGTTGCTAAATCAGCTAATGAATTGGTATGACCTGTAACAGCACTCATATGCCTATCCGTGGACAGCCATTGCAGGCATAAGTCAAGAAAGGACAACTCACACGAACCGAGCAAATACTGTAAGGAACAAAGACGATGGATTTTTGTTAGCTCTTTTTAATGTCACAAAGTTAGGGGATGTCGCTAAGTGAGTCGAAGTCAGATTCCATGCTCTGAGAGCATAAAAATTTAAGGCAAAAAGTTGCCAAATCTTTGGAGCTCCACTAAAATCAGGAATTACCTTTATAAAAAATAATGGCCCCTCTCTGGAACAGACCTTGAGCGTGCACACCTAATGTGCGCCGCTTTAGCAGCCTTTTTAGCTCAGTATACAATAATTGGCAACTTTTCGATATGGAAACACATTCAAGCTTCAGACAGAAGGCGCGCCACCCAACCACGCCCTATGAGTCGCTCTTTGCTTCTTAGAACCACACCCAGGAGGTATGTTAGTTACCCGGAAGTCGTTCTCGAGCATCCGATTGGTTGGGGAAAAGTAGGTATTCTCGGAAAAATGACGGGACATGACCTTGGCCTTGAACTAGAGGGGATCACTTTTTTTAAGTCGGTCACCGCTAACAGCCTAACCAGGGTTTCGCAATGGTCGACAAGTCTCGACCTCAAAAAGAAAGTGGCACAGCTTTAGAGCGTCCACCATGAATATCTCTCGGAGAGGCTCGCTGTTTCCTTTGGAATCTTGTTATTTTAGCTCTGCTTTGTATTAGAGTGGCTCACTGCTGCTGCTGCTGCTGCTGCTGCTGCTGCTGCTGCTGCTGCTGCTGCTGCTGCTGCTGCTGCTGCTGCTGCTGCTGCTGCTGCTGCTGCTGCTGCTGCTGCTGCTGCTGCTGCTGCTGCTGCTGCTGCTGCTGCTGCTGCTGCTGCTGCTGCTGCTGCTGCTGCTGCTGCTGCTGCTGCTGCTGCTGCTGCTGCTGCTGGTATGATTCCTAAAACTCGAAAGGTGCAGCTCAAGTCTTTTCTTGACATATCTTGTACAAAGAAGTGAGACCGAAAGCTGAGACCGAGGTGAGCACCCTTTGGCAAACTTCTTTAGAGCTGAAGTGCTATCTCAGGTTGTGTCGTAATGCCTTTGGTAGTTAGCTCCATGTTTTAGGAGCATACGAACCGAATGCTTTTCATAGGTCTCTAAAGTATGGGCTGCGTTTACACCGGCCAACGTTCGGACTCGATACAATCTTGAGGTTCTATATCTGGTGGTCACGTCATCAGTTTTCACTAGTTAGAGGGGGACTGATGGCAGAAGGGAAGGATACGAGTCTCGAAGGCGGGCTCAAAGAATTAGCCGGGTGGTCTGCTTCTTGGCTGTAGATCGGTTACTTAGGATGCAGCCGACCAATCGGGAACAAGCACAAACAAAGTAACTTGGACGATGCTCTCATTGACGCGTTGTGCGGGGAAACCAATCAGTTGGACTGTACTTATGAATATGTATTTATTAATATTGATATTATTTTTACATAATTGGCCTTAGCTTTTTTGTTTGGCCCTAATGGCACAGGAGGTGCAGGTGTTTGCTCTTCACGACCAAAGGTTGTTGGTTTGAATCCTGCTGTGGGCGATCCTGTGCGGTGGCGATAGCCGTTACTAAGACTCTTCTGCCGCTATACCCTCGAGGTTGTTAATCAGCTAATGAATTGGTATGACCTGTAACAGCACTCATATGCCTATCCGCGGACAGCCATTCCCAATTTTTGTATGCACTATCAAGCTTGCACTTGTCTGTGCTTGCTAGTTTAATGTCTGGGGTCTCCTATAGGCCATCTGGGCGAGAGAGTATATTGTGCTTACTCATCGGAGCAAACTCATGCAGAACATCAGCTAGTGCTGCGTTGCAGAGCTTTACCAGTCCAGCGAGGGTAGGTCCAACAAAAAAGTTGGCGAGGAAGGTATTTTGTGTGTGTGGACAATATCAATGCTGAGATTTTAAGATAGCTAGATTCGCAGATAACTTTTGACACCAGATATGACCCCTGCAACCCAGACTGAATGAGATCCGCTAATGTCGGATGAGCTGAATTCTACTCTTGGCTAGCGCAAGAGTTGAAAATGCAATCGCGCGAGATATTTGCTTGAGTTAATGATCTTTTTCGCGAGCGAGGCCACGTTTTTGCCAAAACAAGAGGGCACAAAATCGGCCAGTGTAAGAATTCGGCACGTAGGAGTCACTCGGCTCGGTCTTGAAAAAAATACATGCAAAAATATCCCAGCTTACCGACAAAAGAAAGCTTCCTGGCCTCTGGCAGAAATCGGGACGAGAGTAGAAAAACGCATCCGCAACGAAGATGCGCGTGTTGGCGCTAGGATACGCTACTGGCACCGTTGCCAGCTCACTGAGCTGCCGTCGGTGCGAATGCAGCGACGATTAAAATCTCAACGTTGTTTGATCTGCTGCCCTCGCAGCAAATGTCGAACCGTTTGGTGCGATAATATGCAGCTCTTCGTACGAGATTAAAGACGCTGACGGCCTTGGCCTTGGCTCAGGGGTCAGGGTGCTCGTCTTTACCGACCGAGGTCGCTGGCTCGAGCCCTGCGGCAGATGTAAAGCGCCGAGATAGAGATCAAGTTCTCTTTGGCTGCTATACAATATGAATTGCATTAGCATTTGTATTCAACAGAGCAAACGGGGTGACGTGAGCCGATAGGTCAACGCGAATGCCAGGCGAAGCACTGATGGCAGGCCAGAGGAAGCAACACGGAGGCGAGGTGGAAAGTCGCAGCCGGTGGTCGCCATCTGGGTCTCGAGACGGTTCGACGCGATTAAGCGAGCAGTGGCCGCGGCGGCCGAGCAATGAAACAGGTGCACTTTTCGACGATCGCCCAGCGTCGACGATAGCAGCGATCGAGCGGCGGCGAAAGCACAATCGCGACTGGCGGCGATTGGCTGATCAGCTAAGCAGCGACGGGCGGCGACGGAGATGCGGCGGCCGGCGACAAAGGACCGTCCGCCCTCTGCGCGATATCTCCGGCGGTTGAAAATCGGCCTCAACCTCAGACGTCGCGCGCTGACCTGACATCGCGCAGCGACGGCAACGGCCGGAGCGCGGTCGAGTGCACTGCAACGGCAGCTCGGCGTGCCCTGGCGCCGCCGACGTTTCTGCGATCGTTTCGCCGACGTTTCGACGACGACGTTTCGACGTTTCGCCGACGTTTCTACGATCGGCGAAACTCTCGCGCTCTGCCGCCCTCCGCGTCGGCCGGCGCGGAGGGCGGTCGAAATCCGTCGTAGCCGGCTTAGCTTAGCAGAGTCTCGCATATCGGAGCGAGCCCTGAAACTGCAGCCCGAGCCCGCCTCCTTGCGACTAGCATCCACCCCTCCCCCCCCCCGCTCGATCGCCCGTTTACATTAGCGTATTTTTACGTTTGTGCTTCCGTCAGACTCGCTACAGCTGCTAGCACAACGTAGTTTCGGCAATCATGCCGCCGCCGCCGCCGCCGCCGCCGCCGCCGCCGCCGCCGCCGCCGCCGCCGCCGCCGCCGCCGCCGCCGGGGAGTTGGTGGCGCCCTAGCATGAACTAATTGTCGTAAATGGGACGACGCCGTTCACCCTGGGGGCGGGGGGGGGAGGGTGGCGGCGGCGGACGCAAGAGTGGTACTTTTGAGCTACTGAAGCGGGCGCTGGAAACCGCTCGCAAACAAGGGGCGAGAAAAACCAACAGCGAGGCGCCCGGCCTGCACGACGACTGCCGAGCCTCTCGTGGTTTCTTCTGACACCAGAGACCGCTCGTGGAAAAAATATTTCTTATTTAATTATTTAAAAAATATTAGCTTATATTAACAGCCTCCTCTGTATAGCTGCGGCAGAAAAAACTCCACCGGCTACCACCGCCGCTTGCAGCTGGCAATACAGGATTGCCCACTGTGGGATTCGAACCCACGACCTCGGTCGCACGACGAGCGAGCACCTTACTTCCTGGGCTATCGCAGCCCTCGGGTGCTAGCATTGAGCGCTGCGCCGAGTCTCCGAATAGCAGAAACAGCGGCACCACTCGAAAGTAGTGCCCACGCACTCATAGATACCGTGGATGAGTTCCGGTACCGTGTCTTCCGGGCCGACGACTGGTGGCGAGAGCTGATAACAGTAGTAATAATAATAAAAATAATACACTTGATAAAGCACCCTCGGAGAAATACATTTGCTGCAAAGGAAACATTATTCGCTCGTGCGTACCTGAGCAGCCAGTAAGCGCAGGGGCATTCCGGCTGCAAGCTCGACTGAGGCTTTGATTTTGCGAAAGAAAATCGGAGAATTTGATTTCGCGATTTTGATTCCGCGAAAATCGAAGAACTTGATTTCGCGAAAGAAAATTACCGGAGAGCGGAGCTTAGCAACCGCGAGGGTCCTACACTAGGTAAGGTGGTTGCTTTTCACGACCTCGGTCTCGAGATCGTGCGTTAGAGTTGCCCAGTGCACAAATGGCGATGGTAGCCGTCAAGGCTCTTCTGCCGCTCTACAAAAAGAGGCTGTTAAATCGGCTAGTATTTTTCCTTTATTCTCTTAGCCCGCCAGCGCGCCGAGAGTTTCACGACGGCAGTGGCAACCCAGAGCGGTATAGCGAATGTACGTACTAATGCCTGCTATGAGATCACGCTCGTCGCGTCAATACGAGACGACGACGACGACGCACGATTTCGCCCAACTAACCAGCGTACGCCAGCGGCCGCTAAAAGGGGGTGCGGTCAGCTAACGCCTCCTAGTGGTGCCGATTATAATAGATATAAGTAATAATAATAATACACTTGTATAGCCCCCTCGAAGAACTTAATCTCTTTTTAGGCACTACGCATGCTGCATGTAAAGCATTACAAAATTAAATTATTGGCAGTAGCATGCGCTAGCAGCGTGCATACTGGAAGCCGGGGCGTGCACGCGAAGGACGTATCGCAAAGACCCACTAAATGCTGTCATAAACATGCAACCGAGTCAAGTCATGTAACAGATATCCCAAGAGTTTCTTAAAGAACGTTGATGACACCTCACCGGTACCGATGACCACGAGGCACTGTAGCGGTAGACTCCTTAAAGGCTAACGTGTCTGCGTGAGGCCACGAGAAAACCTGCCGGTATTGCAGGGTGGCTTTGCGAGTGATGGCTCGAAGTCGTGCCTATGTTGGACGTATCGTCGGAGAGAGGGAGAGAGAGAGGGAGAGAGAGAGAAAAAGAGAGAGAGAGAGGGAGAGAGAGAGAGAGAGGGAGAGAGAGAGGGAGAGACAGAGAGAGACAGAGAGAGACAGAGAGACAGAGACAGAGAGACAGAGACAGAGAGACAGAGAGACAGAGAGACAGAGAGACCGAGGGTGCGGACTGCAGCCCTGCTAGACACATATGGTCAGAGCGGCATAACAGTAGTACAGCTCATTTAGCAGCCTCATTTGTATTGCGGCGACAGAAGAGCCTTAACGGGGGTCACCGCCCTTGAAAATGGCAATAAAAAATCACTGCAGGATTCGAAGAGAAGACTTGAAGACACCGTCGGGAAGAGCGAGCACCTTACCTCCTGGGCTATCACGATTTGCCTCTCTCTCTCTCTCTCTCTCTCTCTCTCTCTCTCTCTATATATATATATACATATATATATATATATATACATATATATATATATATATATATATATATATCACCTCTCTCTCTCTCTCTCTCTCTCTCTCTCTCTCTCTCTCTCTCTCTCTCTCTCTCTCTCTCTCTCTCTCTCTCTCTCTCTCTCTCTCTCTCTCTCTCGCTTCACTCCGCCTGGAGCTGCCGCACGGCCTCCGCAAGCACGAAACTTCAGCCGTGAATGCTCCGGCGAAAGACGCTAATTCAATGAGGCCACACTTGCGTATTAGCGGCACGCACGCACTCGGGCCGACAAGCCATCTTAAAATCTTACTTATATCCTCATCAAATGATATGTTGTAAAGTAAAATATCAGAGCACGAACACCAAAGCACAAAACCACACCGTTATATACTAAATCCCCGTCAAACAAAAGATAAGGCAGTAAAGTAACATCAAAAGATTCGGACAGCGACTGACATCAAAGCACGAACAATGGAGCACAACTATAAGTACAGATGTAACTCATTTGCATAGCGGCCCAAGAGAACGGTATCTCAATCCGTGCGCTTCGCATACATGCCGCGGCGCTCTAGCCCACGACCTCGATCGTAAAGGTGAGCACGTTAACCTCGATCGTTAAAGACGCGTGCACAGTAGCCCCTGGGCCAAACCAGGGCGGCGGAGCCATTAGTGCAGCGGAGCCATTAGGGCAGCAGTTTTGAGGCAGAATCGGTATCTCGCTTCCGGTATACGCCGGAAGTGGACGACGCCCAGTCACTCGCACAGCACGGTAGACAGGGTGACCTTGACCGCTCCAACAGCTCCGTGTGCGAACGATCGCCGCGCTCAGCCGCACAGCGGGGAGTTCGCCCCGCTACCGCTGCTGCTGTAATTCCAATACCGGAAAGCTCGACCTCGAGCTACGCGTCGTAGAGCCACTTCAAGCCGCCGTCATTTGGCTGCGATCGCCAGTACCCGCACCAGTCGCTGCGCGGCGAGCAGCGAGCCGCATTCGCGAACGCTCTTTGGCGCGCCGCTGTCTCGAAGCCCAGGAAGTTCAGCGCCAGCGGCGGCGGCGGCGCGTCTTCCCGGACGCGCGACCACGCGAAAGCCGAGCGAGGGCGGCCGGAAATAGAGAAAATCGCGCCAGAATATATATAATATATATATATATGTACATATATATAATTCATTTATATAGCGCCCCAAGAGAACTTAATCTCTATTCAGGCGCTTCACATATGCCTCGGGGCTCGAGCCCACGACCTCAGTCAGACCTTGGTCGGAGCGAGCACCTTAACCGCTAGACCAAACCAGCTCGGCATAAATAAATAAATAAATAATTCATTTATATAGCGCCCAAAGAGAACTTAATCTCTATTCAGGCGCTTTACATATGCCTCGGGGCTCGAGCCCACGACCTCAGTCGGACCTCGGTCGGGGCGAGCACCTTAACCGCTAGACCAAACCAGCTCGGCATAGCAGCAGAACCCGTCGCCGCCGTTGGAGCAGTTAGCGGCGCGCGTCCGGACGTGCGAAAGGGGTGCGCGCGCCGAGACTGTGCGCGAGTGAGTCATCTAACTTCGACGTCGTCGTGGAGTTGGACGTGGCGAGACGGGAACGCCGCAGCGACGGACTGACCAACCGACCGACCGGGGGCGGAAGTTCCAAGGCGGAAGTTTCAGTGCCCGCGCCTTCGCAGGCTGCCGAGCGAGGCGCCAGCGAGCCGCTCGAGGCCCGAATTTCAGGCCGCGAGCGCCGCGCGCTCCGCCCCCCCCCATCGGCTCCACCACAATCAGCTGTCGGCTGTCGGATTATGGTGTTTATTGAGCAATCTCGACGGGGGAGGGAAGCGATGCCCGCCCTGTGCCCATACCTTACGTGTCCCCCGTTGACGGAGCTCCGCGCGATCCGCTGCCGCCGCCGCTCCGCGTTTGAGCGGCGAGGACGCTTTCGCCTCAAACGCCCTCGAACGCCCATCTACTGTCCATGGTCCCTAGGCAGGCTCGTCTCTCGTCGCCGCTGCTATGCTTTGCTAAGATGCTAGCTCGATGTACTGTATCTCCGTCTGTAACTCCACAGAACCATAAAGACTATGTGGGTGTTTCGCGCGTGCGTTCGTGTACAATTTAACGTTTTCCCACTAGCCGTTAGACTTCGTGCAGTGACGGTCAAGAGAGTCTCGCAGATGGGGAGCGCGGCATTAATAATAACAATAGTAATAATATTAGCACACTTGATAAAGCGCCCTCAGAGATCTTAATCTCTTTCTAAGCGCTTTATATTTGTTGCAAAGGAAAAACGATTGAATGGTGAGTGGTATCGTGCTTGATAAAGTACAAGAATAGCATGGTTAGAGGTGACATGCACAGGGTCAGCATGCAAGTGTGGTTAGTGGCAGCATGCACAGTACTAGCATGCATAAACACACAAAGAACGAATCACATGGATCCACTAAATGCTGTCATAAATAGGTGCGTTTTAATTTCTTTTTAAATGTGGTCAAGTCAGGGGTTGTCGTGACGTCCCTGAAGGGTCTAGCGAAAATGTGATCGCTGCGTGAATGCTGCACTATTGACCTGCGAGAGATCCTGAATGCGAAACCTTGCTTGAAGCTTCAAGTAGTGCTGCTTTATAAAGAGACGAATCAACTGAAAGTTAGTGAGAGGTATATTTATAGACGATGGATACATCTACCGATTGTTGGACGAGATAGATAGATAGCGAGAGACTTTGGCGAGCGCAGAGCGACGGGAATCCAATGAATTGGCATCAGCTACAAAGATGCGAGAATCGAGACCTCGCTTCAGCAGTAGATGCATGAAAAAACGGCGCGAGTTGCGTTATGCAAACCCGAAGCTTGCAGCGCAAGGACTTTTTGCAAAGCAGTGACTAAAGCAACTCGACTAGACCGACGGTGTTTTGCGTGACATGCATGTCTTCAGATCAAACGAGAAAGGTTTGTGAGATTCTGGATGCTGAGTACATGCGATGATGTGAATTACTGAGAGTAAAACTCTCGTCGTTGACGACAGGCCACGTTGCGACGGCAAGGCTTCCTACTCGGAGGCTAAAAATGAATAAATAATAATAATACATTTGCATAGCGTCCTTAGAGAACTGGACCTCTTTCTTGGCACTTTACGGATGCTGTATAGAAAGCGTTTCCAAATGATAGGTAGAAACATTCGCAAGCAGCAGCTACACAGTGTATGCAGGCACGTGCACACGAAAGACGGATTGCAAAGACCCACCGAATGCTGCAATAAATAGCTGCGTTTTAAGCTTCTTTTTTAAATATTCAAAGACCGACCAAATGCTGTGGGTCTTTGGCGCTTGTCATCGGCGCTCTCTGCGTCGCAAGGGGTAGCGAGAGAGAGAGAGAGAGAGCCCCAATGACAAGATGGCGCCAAGAGCTTTGGCCGAAGTGCATTCCGCCTTTAACGATGGCCGGAAGAACGAAGACGTGTGTACGCACAGCCGCGCGATCGTCGAGAAATGTGATACATTTGCTGCGGATTTGGGCCACGAGTCGGGGGTGGAGCCGGGCTGGGTGAGGCAGGCGACTCGAAAGGGCCTAGCGCATTCCTTCGATAAGGCAAAACCAGCGGCGCAGCCGACGAAGCTCAAGCAAAAAGCTTGGTGCACACGAATTTTCCTAACCGCTCAAGGAAAGCTCAAATAAATCGCTCCGCTCATTAACTAACGATCGATCGCCTTTGATCAAGCTTCCATGTTGTGGCGTTTGTAAGTCTTGAGAGCGCACTTGCAAATGTGTGCGCACACGCTCGATCGCCGCACATTTCAGGCTGTGGATGCCGGCGAAACGCCGAAACAGCGAGACCGTTTCTTCATGGCCCAACGACAACCTGCCGAACGTAGTCAGCCGAGTACCGCGACGACCGAAGTATCGATGATTAACTCGACAATTAAGTGTCGACGATTAGCGACGATTAGGTCTCGACGATTAGCGACGATTCAGTCTCAACCGAAGTCTCGACGAGTAGCGCACACGACGGCGAAAGCTCGTAACTCGAGCGAGAAGCAGCATGAAACATCTCGTCCAATCGGGTCCGCTGGAGACTAGGATTTTGTTCTTGCTTTCGTCCACGAGCTTGGTGATAGAGCTACGTGCATAGATAGATAGGGTTGCAATTACCCCAGGACCGATCCAGAAGGGGCGTGCCTCTAAGCGGCTTGCCCTCTCCTTTTCCGCAGTGCGATTGAGCGGCTGATCGGTGGCGCGGTCTGGGTCCAGTCCCTCCGAGAAGATTCGGATGCTATCGCGGCTAGGTGACGTGGTCTCGTTCCCGTAGATTACCGGCTGAAAATAGAAGGCGTGTCACAGTTGAATAACTCGAGTCGAAAAGACGCGCGGAACTGATAAGATTGCGGCGGCACGCGACCAAAGAGCCCCAGCGGAAGTGGGCGGGCGCATAACGCGCCGTTAGCTCCCACTCCCGGCAGCCCGCCCAGGCAGGCGCGGCCGCCGTCCGTCGGCTCTCCGAGGTCTGCGGCGGCAGCGGCGGCAGCGGCGGCGGCGGCGGCGACGGCGGGCCAGATCGCCGATCGGTGATCGGAGCGAGCTCGGCTGCTCCCTCCTCCGGCTGCCGAGGCTGCGGGCTCAACTCTCCCGGGTGAATAAAAGACGCGCACGGCTGCATATCCGTTTCGAGTGCTTTCTATCGCCATCTATCGAGTGCGGCGTTTAGATGAACGCGGCCGACGGCTGCGCTGCGCACCGTACGCTCTGTTCGTGAGTCCTCGCGCAGGCGGCATGCCCCGAGAACAGCTCTCGTTCGCTCCTACTCTCAAGAAATGCCCTCTGTCGCTCTTTATCCCGAGGACTGCTCTCTTTGATGTTGCCTGTCGCCCTTTCTAATCTGCCGCACGCCGTCGGCCGACGCCACGTTCATTTCCGCCTCGGTCGCGTCGCGCCGCGTCGCGCCAATTACGTTCGCCCAGGTCGAGCTCGCGTCGGCGGCGCTACTGGCGTTCGCGCGACGTGACGCAATACCGCTACGTGGCCGCTCTGCATGCCTACTAACCCGGTCGCCAACCCCACGGCCGCCGCCGCCGCCGCCGCCGCCGCCGCCGCCGCCGCCGCCGCCGCCGCCGCCGCCGCCGCCGCCGCCGCCGCCCAGCCGCCGACGCGGCCCACCGCGGCCGACCGGGGTCGCCACCCGCGGCAGCCGGGCGGAGTGTGACCGGCTAGCCGACGGCAGCCTATCAGCCGTCTGAGTTGGCCAAACAGCAGCGCCGCCTGTCGGCGGCGGAACCCGGACCGAGAGGCGGGCCTTACTTACTCTTTCGGAGCGGCGACGCTGCAGCGTGCCGCCGCGCCATTGGACGCGCACGCTGCGCCGCGTGCGAGTCGCGACCGCGAGACCACTTCGCGAGGAGTGCGAGACGACGAGCCTGCGACAGCGAGCGAGCGAGACGAGAGCTCTCGTAGTCGCGTGCAGGGCAGCCGTCATGCGGTTCGCGAAGCTGTGGATATGCGCCGCCGCCGCCGCTGCGTGCGCTCTGACTGCGGCGTCGTCGCCCTCGACGTCGTCAGCGTCCGCCAGGAACCGAACTCGAACAAAAGTGGGAGGTGAGCGAGAGCGAGGCGCCAGCGTCCGCAGCGTCCGCCTCGCGAGCGCGCGCCGCGCGGCTACGAACGCGTCCTGCCGGCAGTGTCGCGGGGAGCCGGCGCCGCGCCGCCGCCGCCGCCGCTTTGCGGCGTCCGTCGCGTCCGAGCGATCGCCGCGGCGCGAACGCTCGGCGCGCCGCGGCGACAGAGCGACTGGCGCTCGGCCTGGCCGCGGCGGCCCCGCCGTCGACGGGTGCGCCGCTGCGATGTTGTCGCTCAATTAACGCGCCGCCCCTCTTGGGGACGCGCTGCTTCGCGGCGCGGTCCGAATGCATAATAGTTGGGCGCCGCGAGGAACGGAGCGACTGCGAAGTCCTGGCAAAGCCCGGGTCAATAACCGGCCGCCGCCGCCGAACCTGGCGCGCGGATAGCAAGCCGCCGGCTGCGGCGGCGGCCGGTTCTCCGCGAAGCCGCAAAGAGCAGCAGCGCTCAGCGTCCTCAGGCCAGTGGCGGCTATACGCGGCCGCAGCAGCCGCGGCCGCCGACGGAGTTCGTCGTCTCCGACGTCGCACTTGGTCCTGCTCCTCGCCCCGCCCACGACTGCAGCCCTGTAGCCCAGATGGCTCCTCGTCGGTTGTCGCCGGCTCTGCGCCGTTTCGCCGGCCAGTTGTTAAGCGGCCGAGCTCCTGATGCGAGTGGCTCCGACTTTAATGATTCGCCCGTATTCGCGTGTCCCTGGAAGCAATGAAAGCTCTCTTTACGACCAGCTGCTAGCACCAGTTGCAAGGGCGAGCGGAGACCGGATGCCGCTGCTTGCGCTGCTGCTGCTGCTGCTGCATCCGTCTGTCTGTGTCTGTGCTAGAGGCCAGTGGTCGTAGCTCGCCCATAGGCTGCCCCTCCTCACTACTCCACTTACTTGCTCTCCTCCCATTTTCTCTCTACTTTTCCCTGATCCTGCTCTCCCTACCGTCGTCCTACTGGCTCGACTTTCATTCGCAGTTCCGCCATCTTTTTTTCGTGTCTCTCCATCTCATTTTATCGCCTTCAATTGATCGCAGTTCCGGCGTCTCTCTCTCCCTTTCTCCCCCCTCTCTCTCTCTCTCTCTCTCTCTCTCTCTCTCTCTCTCTCTCTCTCTCTCTCCTTCCCATCTCTCTCTCTCTCCTCTCTCCCATCTCTCTCTTTTCCTTACACTTGCCATCCCACTCTGTCTCGTCTCTCCAACGAACGCCACTCGGCCTAAGAGCAGAGGTCGGACGCTTGTACTCAGCGACAACGGCTGGCGGAGCCGGGGCTTCGAGTCTTGCAGCAGGCGGAATTCAGCAGCAGGCAATTCGCGACGACATGCTACTCGCAGGCGGAAGCCGCTACTGCCGTCTTCTGCCGGCGCTGTGCACACGACTCAATCAAATCAGCTAACGGTCCTCTTTGCGTCGCTCGCCGCTCGCCGCTTGCGGTGCCCTCGCTCGCCACTGCCCTCAGCGCCCTCGCTGTCACCATCATCGCTCGGCTGCCTCCGCGTCTCTGTCGCATCGGGCGCGTCCGTCGCGCGTGGACGCGGTGCTGGCGTTTCTCTCCGCTCCGCTCTTTAGGAGGGGCTCAGGTATGGCGGCGTTCAGTTTGCGCTAGCGCTCTCTAGTGATCGGCTCACCGACGCAGCGCCGGAGGACAGATTAGCCGCCTCTGGCGGGAAGCGTCGCCGCCGCCGCTTAGCTACCGCCGACCGTGCGCTCGCTCGACGACGTAAGCGCCAAGCATCCGGGCGTCCTCTCGAGCCGCAGCGGCGGCTCGAGAGGCCGCCCAGCGGTGGCGGCCGCCATCACTCGCGGAGATTGATCGGCGGGTCGGATGGGTGGCTGTGTGTGCGTGCGGTGTGTGTTGTGGGGTAACTGCAGCAACGGGGGCCGGAATGGCCGGAGCGAGGGCGAGGGGGAGGTAGCCGGACGGTAGCCGGAATGGCCGGAGCGAGGGCGAGGTGGAGCTGCACCGGTAGCCGGTAGCCGAAGTGGGTGCGACAGATGGCGGCAGCGGCGGCGGCGGGTGCCATCTCACCCAGCAGCCGCCGTCACGGCTGCCGCGCGAGTGGCCACTGCAGCGCTAGCACGACGCGCTTCGTCACGCTTCGCGCCTCCTCGACAGAGAGAGCCCGTCTTGGGCAGGCGCTCACTTGTCGTCTGAATCGCCGGCCATTTTCCTATCGCTGGACATCCGAGCGGCAGCGCATTTTATCGAGCCGGCGTCTGCGGCCGCAGTTGGCTGCGGCGGCGACTAATTTAGAGCGCGAAGGAAGCTCGGGCGTCGGGCTTCACTGTTGGGAGGAGGCGTCGCCGGTGGCATTGCACCTAGTCCGGGCGGCTGACGCCCTTCCGGCGGCCTTCCCTACCGCCGCCGCTGCACCGCCGCCGCCGAAGCTCTCCAGGCGCGGCCCAGACGACGTCCGCTGCGCGAGCGAACGTCGCTCTCCGCTCGGCAGCGGAGAGCGGGAGGCCGATTACTGTCGTTTCGCTAATCGCCGGATCCATTTAATTTACCCCCGACACCGGAGCATCGGGCATCGCACGATTGGCGCCGACTGGCGCCGAGCAGAGACATGCTGCCGCAACGACGCCACTTGAAGCCGCAGCGGCCGCCGCCGCCGTCGTCGGCGAACGGAGGCAAACAAGTAGCGCTGCGGCGACGCCTACGGCGGTTGCGTTGCGTTCACAGGGCAGCGCAGAGCGATGTCGAATCCTTCTCCGAGACTCACTAGACTGGGGCTGCAGCGAGTGCATAGATATGCTGTAGGGCATGCCTCGGGGAGCGCGGACTGAAGAGGGCGAGCGGGCGCCCGCTAGCGCCGCCAGCGGATGCCAGTGAGCGAAGCAAAACTGACGCCCTGAATGTAATGTCACGTAATGTATCTTCATTCTGGAACCCCTCCGCAAAGACTATGCGGGTGTCGTGCAGGAGAGGAGGGACCCGCCTGACTCGGCGACGCGGAGCACGCTGAGCGCGGGGTCGCGCTGCGCCTGCGACGCGTCCTCTTCGCACGGCCTCCTGACATTTGCCAGCCGCCGTTCGCGCGAGCGCCGGCAGCCCGAGCCTAGCAGTCGATGCAGCAGCGTGACTAAGCTAAGGTCAGGCTCTAATGAGCCGATCGCTTTGGACCGCCGCTAGGGACACGACGGCAGCGGCGTGTGCGGACAGAGCTGCCGCTTGGCATTTGCCGCCGCGACCGCTGGATGCGGCTGGCTGCGGTGGCGGTCGCGACGACGGCGGCGGCGGCGGCGTTCCATTTTCCCGCGCTAATCGTCTACGACGGGCGCACGTTGGCCGAACGACTGGCGTCGGCCGCTGTCGCCCGCCATGCGAGACGCTGTCGCGGGCGAGAGACGCTCGAGACGCCCTCACGACAGCCTCGGCAGGTTGTTCGACCGGCGAACGAAATGCGATTATTGCGTGAATTATTATGGATTTCTGAAGCGCTTTCGACATGATTACGCAGTAAGCTACGATAGCTGTTCGTCGCGTCGCGATCCGAGCGCGGCGGCGGCGGGCGCTTGAGCCGCCCGAAAACTCCGACGTGAGCTACCGGTCAGTCACGCGGGCAGCTCTTCGCTGCCCACTCCTCGCCAAAAGAGTCGATAGCTGGCTGGCGTGCGCCTCCCACGCGCGAACGCCTCTCGCGGCCCTCGACCAGGGGCGCATCCAGGATTGGGCCGCGTATGGGGCCTGACCTTAACCCTGCCGTGCGCAGCCAGCCGATCCCGGGCAGACATGGCGGCGTATCAGGCCACGTCCAGCCTTCCGATAGACTCAACGGGGAGAACGCAAGTCCGTCTGCCTCCTGCCGTACGCCTACGGCCCCGTCGAGTGCGGCCGGCCATTTTCCTCTCGGCCGGCTCTTTGATTTGGCGAAATCGGCGAGCGATCGTCGCGCGCGATCGGCGATCTCGAGCGGGCTACGGGCCCCAGACGGCGGCGCCGAGGTCCGCCGCAAGCTGGCGCCGGGGATGGCGGCGGTCTGCTATCGCGACTTGCGACCGTCCGTAACCGCGGCGCGCAGCGGCGAGCCACGTCGGCCGCCGGCATTGTCTCTGCTCTTTTCTAAGCGCGAGCCGCGCGTTGACGAGCGCCGCTCGGTGCGCGAGTGCTCGCGAAAAAGAAACAGCGATCGGAGAGCGCCGAGCGCTCTCAACGCACCCGCGGAGCCAAAGATGTCGAGATCCGGCGCCGGTAGAGAGCGGGCCAGCCGCGGCCGGCTGCCGCCGGCGGCTGCGGAGAGCGGGCCGGCGGCAGCCGGCCGCAGCCGGCCCGCTCTCCTCTGGCGCCGGCAGGCTCTCATTGATCGTCCTCGTAATCGCGGACTTACAAAAGAGCTTTCCGTTTTTAACCAGGCTTTATAACCATCTCGCTAAGCTGAGGAGCGTTTAGCCTTAGCCTTAGCGCGCTCTCGCAGCTTTACGCTGCTGTCTCATCTACGGCCGCGCGGAGACGTCGCGAGACCGTGCCCTACTGGCTCGCAGCCGAGCCTCCACGATCGGAAGCAGCCCTTACCGGAAGCAGAGCGTCGGCGGCGCGACGTCCGATTCACCGCTTCGTCCGTCCGCAGCGGGTTTCTGGAGAGCCCTCGATTTGGCGGGCCGCCGAGGTCAATACCTCGGTTCGCGGCGGGCTCGCGCGTCGAGCTGTGAGTAGCGACCGCCGGCCGGCGTGCCGTCGACGGCTGGCGTGAAAGAGAGGTTTGCACGGAGCTCGAACGCGGTTTAACTGACGATTGCCTATTAATGAGCGCCGCGCTTACAGTGCGTCCTTCCCTATAGAGCTTTGCGGCCTTCGGCCTCGCTCTCATGAAAAAGGCAGACTGCGAAGTACCGGTGAGTGTCCAGGGAGGGACGGCGCCGGACGGCTCTGCGCAGGAACGCCGATCCCAAAAGCTCAAACAATGATTGCGTATCGCAGATAATAATATTAATAGTAATAATAACACATTTGTATAAAGCCCTCAGAGAAGTGGATCTCTCTCCGGGTACTTTACAGATGCTGCAAAGAAAGCCTTACCAAGTCTTTTGTTGTAACGTCCGCAAGCAGCAGACATAGTGTAAGCTAGTACATGCGCATGAAGGACGAATCGCAAAGACCCATCAAATGCTGTAGTAAGCAGATGCGTAGTAAGCTTGTTTTTCAAATTTCGTCAGGCCAAGGGATGTTGTGACGTGCATCGATAGTGAGTACCAGGGCTTTGGGAACTGCATTGAGACTGACCGCAACTCGGAAATTCCACCTCTGACAAACAAACAAAGGAGTTTGCCGGCCCGGAAACTGAAGCTTCCCAACTAGGAGCTTCTCAAACTTCGACTTCCGCGTTTTACTTCCACTCCGCGTGCACCCGGCCGGCCCCGAGCGTCAGTCCTTCGAAACCGGGGTCAGGGTCAGGGTCAGGGTCAGGGTCAGGGTTAGTTGGCCTCCTTTACTTACGCCTAGGCCGATCGGACAATGCTGCTGCACACTGAATGGATGAGAAAATACTGAACGGCAGAGAGAATGGCGCACAGAGCTGTTGTACAAGATTGGAGCGCGCTGTAGAAAACCTCTCCGCGGCGTGACGCCACTAGACGCTACGCTCCGGCGTGACGCTGCTAGCTTGATCCCGGTCGCTTTGTTGAGGTACAAACGGAAACACGAAGCGAAACGGAAGCACATGCGAGTGCTCGCTGACAATGCGCCCGTCGCGACTCGTCACGAGCTCCTTTCTAATTCTCTCTCTCTCTCTCTCTCTCTCTCTCTCTCTCTCTCTCTCTCTCTCTCTCTCTCTCTCTCTCTCTCTCTCTCTCTCTCTCTCCTCTACCTCATTTTCTCTCCGATCGGTTTACCAAATTTTCTACCTACAGAGTTGATTTCTACCTACAGTTATGGATATTTCTAAAAATCCAGCTCAGTATCTACCTCGAGTACAGTCTATTGTCACAGGAATAGCATGTTGGCTCTGGGAAGAGATCGTCCTCCCCCTCCGCTTAACGCAGCGCTTGACTGGTGCTAGTCCTTGGAGATAGTCGACTGACATTGAGCGGCGACGACACCACAGCTCGACAGCAAGCGAGAGCGCACGCGCCTTTATCACGTGCCTTAATCACGTGCCTTAATCACGTGCCTTAATCACGTGCTTCAATGACTAGTCCATGTCCTTAGCATACGGCATGCACTACAGTCCGCAGCGGATGAGGACCTCATCTGGCCGGGACGAGTCATCAAGTACAGCTGACTATCAATCGCTTGAGAACACCTTTTTTATAAGGTCAAACACGTAGGTTATGTCATTTCCGGTAGCTAATGATTATAAATCGGGTATCGATGATAATCCCTCGCCGCTCCCAGTGGAAATTTGCATGCAAATGTCTGCCCCTTAGTCTCAACCCAGGGCTAAGGTGCTCGCACGTCACGACCTGCAGGCCGCATCCTGCACTTCGCTATCCTTTAGTTCCCACTCTGACTGGCGGTGGCGCCGTAGTCTCTCTCTCTCCCTCTGTCTCTGTCATTGTCTCTCTCTCTCTCCCTCTGTCTGTCATTCTCTCTCTCTCTCTCTCTCTCTCTCTCTCTCTCTCTCCCTCTCTCTCTCTCTCTCTCTCTCTCTGTCTCTCTCTCTCTCTCTCTCTCTCTCTCTCTCTCTCTCTCTCTCTCTCTCTCTCTCTCTCTCTCTCTCTCTCTCTGTCTCTCTGTCTCTCTCTGTCTCTCTCTGTCTCTCTCTGTCTCTCTCTGTCTCTCTCTGTCTCTCTCTGTCTCTCTCCAGCTGTCCTCTCTCCAGCATCCTGCAAGCTGCATGTCGCATGTCTGCGATAATCGCAATACTCTAGTCCCACCCCCCCCGAAACGTTTTCCTCGTACCTAACCTATCGCGGTTTAGCTCTCCGAGCGAGCCTCGCTCTCGCTCTCCCGATCGTTTAACACTCTCCCCCAACCTCGTGTCGCAGCAGCTCGGCCGCCCAGCGCACGCAGCAGCGCAGTACTCCGGCGCTGTCCGCCGCTCCGGAGCACTGCGCTGCTGCGTGCGCTGGGCGACGCTTCGCGCCGAGCAGCGCGACGCGTGCCGCACTGGCGACACGCGCGAGCGACGCTGCATTCGCTGTGCGTCCCTCAGCGACCGGCGCTGGCCAGTCACTGTCCGCTATCGTCACCGCTGGCCCAGTACGTCCAGCCTACGCCTCTGCGGAGCTAAGCGGGCGCGCGAGGGGCGGCGGTGGCGACAAAGCTTAGACCATCGACGCCGCCGCAAATGGCGGCGGCGGCGGACTGCGTCGACGAGACCGCAGTGGCGGCGGCGGCGTCGGGTGGCCTGTCGCGACGGCCTCTTATCGACTGGCGGCGTCGCAGCGCTCGCTCAGCCGGTTTCTTGCCCGAAGAAGCCCGAAAAACCGCATCGCCGCCGCCGCCGCCGACTGGAACGGGCGGCTGCGGGCGGCTAATTTGGTGCAGTCTGGCCGGCGGCCTCTCGAGCCGCACCGCAGATAAGCGACTTATTTGCCGCGCAGCGAGAGGGCGCTCGAAGCGCGTGCGCCGAATGCGAGGACGAAGCGGCGGCGGCGACAGCGGCTGCGGCGGCGCGGCGCCAAGTAAAGCCGCCGTTTGTCAAGTGCTTATCCCTTTAAACTTTGCGCCCGCGTCTTCGCGACGAGTGGTCTGGCAAACACGGCCCAGCTGCCGATTACCGCCGCAGCGAGAGGGCCGCGTTTCGACTCTTGGCGCCTCGCTGGAGTGACGTTCGCCGTGTCAGCTTTATTTAAGGAAATAAAATGTCAAAAATGGGATGCGCGAATTAATTATTTTGTAAGCTTACGCCGCTATATACACAGCTAATGAGCCGCCGCCGCCACCGCGGCGCTGCCGGGGCGGCGGCATCGTCGAGGCGTCATCGCAGATCCCTCAGTGTAAACACTCGGCGGGTGCAGCGGAATCCGCCGACTCGATGGGGCCTTTGTTACGCCGCATGCACGGATGCCGCTGCTGGCGCAGCTGCGCGCGGCGAGCGACGAGCCGGGCGGGATCCCGGAAGCGATAATGGCCGCCGCCGCGCGCGCCCTGGGTCGCTCGTGGGTGGGCCCGCTTAGCTGACCGCGAGGGCGGCTTTCGGAAAGGTAACGCCGCCGCCGCCGCGAGTGAGACCGCAATCGGCTACCCATTTCCGACCGGCAGCCGCGATTCGCAGCGGCAGGCGGTTCGCGAGACGTACTGCAACGGGCCACGTGATCTTGTCCTGGGAAAGCCGGACATTGACGCGGTGACATTGACGCGGTGATATTGACGCGGTGACATTGATGTGGTGACATTGATGTGGTGACATTGATGTGGTGACATTGATGTGGTGGCATTAACGAGGACCCGCGAAGACAAGTATCGCATTTCTGTATAGATTTCTCATAAAAATAAACCAGCAGGCCAGAGCGCCTCATTTTCGGGAAGCTATACAAATTCTCAGGTCCGAGGAATTTAGAAGAAATGCATGGCCTTAAAAAAGTGTCAATCTCTTTACCAAGTCCGTCGCAACCTCCTGAGTTTTTCCGGAGTTTCGCGGCTAGTCACTTCGGAGACGGAATGTATTCTTAGCTCCTAAGCCTTTTAGTGATTGCAAAACTTTGAGCAAGCGACTACAGCAACGTGAGCAGATTATTTTTGTGCACGCTCGGCTTCAATATAATTGATTTGTATAGCGCCCCGAGAGAACTTCATCTCCATTCAGGCGCTTCTCATCTGCCTCGGGGCTCGAGCCCACGACCTCAGCCAGACCTTGATTGTGGCGAGCACCTTAACCGCTAATACGCTTGAAAAAGTCGTCTCGCAGCAAGTCACTTCAACTCTCGCTAGCTACTCTCCTCAGCAGCTAATACGCCGTCGTTTGTTCGCAGAGCCAGCGCACTTTCGGCTATGTACATATTGTCCATAGCAGGACGAGAGTGAGGTGAGCTGGCTCTGTGCCAAACGACGACGTAGCGGCGCCGAATTAGCTGCCGCTAGGGGCGCAGTGCTCATAGCCCCGAAAGTGCGCTCAATCTATAAATAGACGACGCCGTATTAGTCGTGGCCGGACGAGTTGATGTCCCGAAGTTTCCTGCTCTTGAAAACTGTAAGCGTTGAGTAGTGCAGAAAATAGACCGAGAAACTGAATCTTTTCGTGTGAGTTCGCGCGTTGCGTTGTAGCTCTCAGCGGCTCGGTCTGCGGCGGTGGGAGCTTCGGCGCTGGGAGCTACTTTTTGGGAAACAGCCAAGTCAGTGTTGCTCCCCGGTTTGACTCAGGGGTTAAGGTGCGCGCTTTGGCGATCGAGAGCAGTGGACACTCCCGACCGAGGTCGAGGTGAACGTATTCGATGGCCGAAGCCGTCGGCTCGAGCCTCGCAGCCCGCGAGAAACGCCTGGATAGAGATGCAGCTTTCTCAGGGCGCTCTACTAGTGAATTGTATTTTGTCTACAATTTTTACTCGAATTCTTCCAGATCTTTACGCTAGCCGTCGCATTTCTGGCTCATTTCACAGGGATCGCACTCGATACTTCCGGTCGTGCTCGGCTCTTTCGCCCTACTAGCGCTAATGCCAAGTCTCGATTCGCGGAGTTTGCGTACGATAAGTATTAATTATTACAAATGGAATTTTCATGAGCGGCCTTACGTCACACAAATTCAGTGGCAGCGCATCCATTTCCTGACATTGCAGTAGTGCAGTGCATGGCAATGGCGACTAGATAAGCCTCGCATAATAAGGACCAACGCAAAAGGTCGGGCTTATAAGACGAGGAATCCAAGGATCAATGCTGAGACCAGCTGTGTTAAAAAAATCTAAGCTTTCAAAAACGCTCCACGATTTTCCTCTGAATCGACGTCTTTTCAAAAATATTTGTCTGCCCCACGAACGGCATCTCGAAGAATAAAATGAGGCAGTACTAGATGAGAGTTTTCTGGCAGCTATTTAATGTTTTTTGTTAGCCTGTGGAAAAGTGCTTGGCAAGCGCGCGACCGCCTCAGTCTATGCTGGCTGACGAATACGCACCGATTCAAAAAAGATTCGCGCGGCCATTGTTCGGAGCGGCCATTGTGCGGAGCGGCCATTGTGGAGTTGAGCGAATCGCACTCGTCTCATCTCAGCTTTGAGCTAGTTCCGGGAAAGCCTCAATTATCGGCGTCCAATATCTATCTACATGGTTCCTTGAAAGACTTGACCACGTGCCGTCGGGCTTTGAGGTAGCTAAGAGTGCTGAGCATATAGCAAGTGCTGCGAGTTTTATCAGAAAACATTAGCTCTAACCGTCGAAGATTGGAGATTTGAAGAAGCGACCTGCTGTTGGCCTCTCCGAAACCACCAATGCGGAGAAGCCGCCAGAAAACGTCGACTTTCGAATATGCTCCTCGCGTTCCTTTTAACGCTCGCGTAGCCTAGGCAACGGCATCCATACTTCACGCCCTCTAGGCATTTGGTAGAGTATTCAGTTAGGCAGCATCGTCTCTACGACAATGCCAGTGCATGTACACTTAAAGACACTCGTCTATGTTTACAGCTATGCCTAACAACGTGCACACGCATACCCTATAATTGCACATAGTAAATAATATATAGCGCATATACCGAATCCATGTACCCGTATATGCATACGTTTACGTGGATGCACTGCAATGGAGGGGCTTGCAGGGCTGCGCCGCGCACGGGCGGCGTCGGCCGCCGCCGTGGCCACAGACGGCGGGAGACGCGAGCCTCTCGCGCGGAGGCAGAACGTCGGCGGCCGGCTTCGACCGCGCAGCGCCGCCTCTTCGAGCGCCGCCGCTTGCCGCCGCGGCGCCGATGAGGCGACGCCAGTGGCAGCGGTAGCGGCGTCCGTCGCGCGGCGACGCACTCGAATCGCGCAGCCGGCACCTCGCCGCCGCCGCCGCGCAGTCGGCGTCAGGCGGGCGACCCGGATGTCAGACGACGCTCTGGACGGCTGGCGCGGCCTGGCAAGCCGTTTGAGGCGAACCTCTTAATGGGTGCTGACATGATATCCTCGGCAGCAGCGATCGGGACGAAGCCTGCTCTGGTATGCGAAAACAATCGGGGAGACGCAGCAGCGGCTGGATTGTATGACGCTCGGCGGGCAGACGCGATCCGAATCAATTAGGGTATCTGCCGCGGCCGCGTAACTGTAGCCCACTCCGCCGCCGCCGCCGCCACCGCCGCCGCCACCTTTTTCGCTTTTTCCCTCGGCGGTGAGACGCGCCGATGCCGGACGTCGATGCCGGCTCATATTCCAGCATAAGCCGCGACACCGCCGGTCAATCTAATTCGCGAGCGATAACAAATAGTTTTTTCAAACTGAAACTCGTGCGGAGCCCTTCCGTCCGCTATCGCGCCGAGACTTCTCGAGCGGCGACGGCGGCGACGGCGGCGACGGCGACGGCGGCGCGTACGAGCTCGCGGTTGAGCGGCGGCGGCGCTTTGCGGTGTCGGGCGGATGTCGAGGACGCAGCGTCGGGGCAGCAGCCAGAAGACGCCAGGTGCTGCTGCAGGATCGCCGGCCGCAGACGCAGCCGTGCGAGAGGCAGCCGCAACTGCGTCCGCGCATCGAATCAATCCTACCCCGCCCCGCCCCGCTCCACCGCCCCGGGCTCAGGAAAATAGCCACCTCTTCGTTTGCGACCTTTAGCGACAGAAGCTGCTGCGCCGCCAGTCCGCGTTAGACTGCGGAACTGCCTCGCGAAGTTCTTACGCGACGACAAATTTTCTTTCGAATCCGAACCTCTTCGCTCTGCCGTTCCAAAAGCTCGCGAGCGCGCTGCAACTGACGCGCTACTTACTTCCTCCGCCGTCCTCCTTATATAGGATTACTACAAATATATTGTAAATATAAAGATACTATAATATTATTAAAATTAAAGAAAGTTATTAAAACTATAAATAAGCTTATTGATACTGTTATTGTTCTTATAATATTATTACTCCTCGATTATCCTTCTTGCCCAACTGCACTCTTTATTTTTCTTCCTTGCTAGACATGAAGTCTACTGGCTAAAGTGCTCACACTTGGCCATCCAGCTTGTGGGTTCGAGTCGTGCACTAGGCAGCCTTTTATTGCAGCTTTTTACTGCGAGCGGGCTGACCAGCCGCGCCGCAGCTCCTCTGTCGCTACTCAAGAGGCGTCCAGGTTGAATCGGCAGCCGAGCTTGGCCGTGCAGGCGTCGACGGCCGCTCAGGCTTCAAGTGCGCTTGGCCCAGGGGTTAGGGGTTAGGGGTTAGGCGCTCGCTCTTCACCCTACCCGCATGGCCACGAGTTCGAGTCCTGCAGCGGTTCGGCCCAGCGGTTAAGGCGCTCGCCCCGACCGAGTTCGTGGGCTCGAGCCCCGCGACATATCTGAAGCGCGTCAAACAGATTAAGTTTTCCTGGGGCGCTATGCAAATGAATTCTTATTCATTGTTATTACAGCAGGCCATCCTTGATCGGAAACGCTCTCTCGACATAGCGGCGGCCCGGCGATGGCGGCAGCGTATCGCTGGTGCTGCTGCCAGCCTTTGGTCTAGACGCGAGGCTATCGGACTGATTCTCGCGACCGCGAAGCGCGTCAGCACAGAGCGCGCGCGCAGCGCCTCGAGAGGAATGCGGCGGCGTCCTCGGAAGCGACTCGGCAGTTTGCCCTCCGGTCCAACGCGCCGAGCCACGCGCCATCGCTCGTCTGCGGAGGTCGGTCGTCTGCTGCCCTTTCGCCTCTGGCTCCGTAGCCGCTCTCGTCCGCTGCGCGCGGCGACGATGATAAGGCGGGACAGAGCAAACACGATCACCATTCCATTATCGCAGTCATCTTTGCGCAGGCGTTCGCGATCAATAGCGACGGACTTGCCGAAGTTCGTCATTTCGGCCAGTAGCAAAGAAAGATAGCGGCGGCAGCGGCAGCGGCGGATCGCTCGCTTGCGAAGCGGCGAGCTCGCTCGCACCGTTTTCTTTTTACCCGCCTGTCAGTTTTTTTACCCTTCAGCCCTAGCGCATTCGTGCGGCGGCGGTTGATTCGAACTCACGGCTAGGCGCGAGCGCTAACCGTCGGCGCAGGTTGGAGCTAACCGACTGAGAGATGGCGCGCGAAACAAAAGAGCGAATGCTCGCCACTGCCACTGGATTAGCGTCGACGAGCGACGAAGCCGCACCTTCACCGTCGACGCGCCCGCCATCGTCCGCCTACGCATCCGGCCGCAACCGGGCAAACGGTCGCTCGGCCGCCGCTGCGCGGCTTGCATTCGGGAGGAGGGAATTAAGTCGGTTGCTCAAGGCGGCCTATCGCAGACGCGGGTAGGTGCACCGAGGTAGACCGTTGCCTTCTCTGCGACCCGCTTGTAGCTGAGAGAAGCGGAAATAGTCTGCTACGTTTGCTCCGCAACGCCGACTCCTCCAGCGCGCCCAATGGCGGCCAGCTCAGACGGTGAGCGCGGCTCGCGAGCTCGAGCCACAGCAACTAGCGCCCAGTCCTCGCCGCTCTGTGGAGTTGCGGCGGCGACATTCCAAGTGTCGCCAACCTTCGGCATAGCGATCGCAATGGTGCGTTGCAACTCGAAGTCGCAGCGAAAGCGTGGGAGCCGGAAGTGAGCTCTTGCCCGACGGCACTCTCGCGCCGAGCATCCTTGCGGTAGGCGTGCTGGGGGGGGGAGGGCGCAAGAGATTCGTACCCAGTGTCCCGCAGAAAAGTGAAGTCGTCCGCTCGCTGCTGCCTTTCCGCCGGATACACGCCGTCGTTAGAGGCTGGTAGGCATGGCTGCGTAATAATAACAATATTATTATTATTTTATATTATTATTATTATTACCTTATTTAGCAGCCCCATTTGTATTGCGGCGGCTGAAGAGCCTTAACGACTAACGCCGCCGCGTGCAGTTGGCAATATAGGATCGTCCACTTCAGGATTCGAACCGGCGACCTCGGTCGGGAAGAGCTAGCACCTTACCGTCTGGGCAATCACGGCCCACAAAAGCGTAGATTGCAATCTCCCAGCGTCGCTTACTTATTCACAATGCACCGTCGGTGGCGGCGCGGACGCGTTGCCTGGCGACTCGTAGTTCTGGTGAAGCCCACCAGGTTCTCGGTTAGCCGCCTCTCGCGAAGTGGCGAAACGGCATTTGAGGAGCAATTTATCGACCCCGGAGCTCATCTATGCCGGCATTGATTTGAAAGCCGGGCTTTAAGATCCATCGCTGCTTGCGAGCGGTTTGTGTTGCGGATTTCATAACGTTAAATTTCAGGCGCATTGAATCGTTCGCACGCTTGGATATTTCGTCAGTCAATCGACGCCCGCCCTATTGCCAATTGTTCGGCGGGCCCTGCGCCCGCGCGCGTCACTTCGGGCCGGACGACAATCTGAATGGCACGCCGCCGTTGACTCACTTCGCTGATAGGACGAGCGGTGTCCGTCACTTTGCTTCCAAGTGGGCGCGGCGCGCTCAGTGGGTACGCCGCCGCCGCCACGCGGGTGCTCTCGTTGATTCGCAGCCGTTCATGCAAAGTTGCCGCAGCGAAGCTTCTACTGCTGCTCTTTTAATGAAAGCTCTCGCATCATGTACTGTGAACGTCATGGAGAATAACTTTTTCCTTTACCGGTTGGCCAAGGTCTAATGGAGATCAACCGCTCTTTTAGCGTTCTTTCAACCGCAGCAGCAGCAGCAGACCCTAAAAGCGCTGACGCCTTTTCTCGCTCAAGTCGTCGTTTAACTTTACAACTCGCCCGTGTCCCAAAGTGGTTTCTTAAAAAAGACCACACTTACTAATATTACGAGCGCATCGTGGACTTGCGCCTCGTCTGGTAGGACCGTTCATGGTGAAATGCAGCGGAGATGAGAGGCCCCGCCATGGCGTCTTCTGGCGCGATGAAGCCACCCGCCCCCTTAAGTCGGCCGCGGTGACGACTCCCCCACTACTTAACCGACCACCTCGCTCGGATCACTGTAGTGGCTGCGGCGGCGGCGGAGAGGTGTTGCACCGACATGCGCGCGCAGCGTTTAATTTCTAAATCTCCTTCGCCCCTCTCCCCCAACCACCGATATCAGCTCAGCTCGACGTCACCGGTGCTGTTGTGGCCAGTAATCGGTTTCGCTTCTGCATGGAAACCGCATGCCTTAGCGCCCTCGGCTAAGAAATGGCGCCGCATTTTCATTAGCTCTGTACCGCTATGAATACTATGTACTGCTATGAGTTTATTATATTATTTTCATTTTCATTTGTTATTATTGTATTATTATCATTATTTTATTATTTTCATTCATTAATTTGTACTGCTTCGGTTGGCCTGGCTTTTCTAGGAGATTCTGCTTCGCTCGTCGCTTCGAATCATTCCCCTCCCTTCCCGCTTCCGCTTCGCGCCTGAGCTTCGTGGCTCAGTCGAACCGCCGCGACTCAGCAGTGCTCCAGATTCGTCTCGTGTCCAGCCAAACAGCTGCGGTCTTGTAAGTGGCTTAAGAATTTTTTTAGTTGAGCATCGACGTACCCTGTGTGTGAGTGACCCATTTAGTAAGTGTGAGGCCATCTCGAAGTGCGGTTAAGTCTTTAAAATACTAGCCTTCTCCGCAGCCGCTGTCGGTGGCCCGGGTTCAACTCCTAGAATCGGACAGGCACCGCCACCTCATTTTTGAGGAAAGTGAGGCCAGGAGCTTTGAAAGAGTCCGCACTGAGCCTCGCGAACGCTCGGCTGTAGCTCAAAACTAGTTTGCCTTGCTCTTTTACAGCGAACACCCTGCAGGGCATAGCCAAAGAGGTAATCGAGTCCGCTGGAATCGAGGGCCGATTCTGTAGCGAGAGAAACCAGCCGCTCGGGATGCGGACTGGAGAGCGCGTGAGCAAGCCTCCCTGCCGATATCCCCTATGATCAATTCGTTCGCTCGTGTGGACTTTTGCATTCTCATCGTCACATGCTAAGACATACGCCGTGTTTTAAGAAATTTAAATGTCCGTGTCGTCGGAAGAACTTACTTCTGGTGGCGCGGTTTCCGCCTTAAATTGCCTCTCTCGCTCGCTATCGCTCAACAAAGCCGCCGCTGCCGCTGATATAGCGACTTCTAGCGGTGACCTTTAGCGACCCGCAAGCGCGTCGTCGAGCCTCTAGCGACGACCTCTAGTGGCGAGTGCGTCGATTCTCCGCCAGTTTGTGCCCGCTGACGCCCGGGCTTGGCGCAGGGGTTAACGTGCTCGATCGTCTTTGACGACCGAGATCTTGGGCTCGAGCCCTGCGGCATATGTGAAGCGCCTGCGTATCGATCAAGTTCTCTTGGGTCGCTATGCAAACGAATTGCATTTGTATGTATTTTTTCGCTAGTCTGTCGGCTCCGCCCCAGTCCCCCCCCCCCCCCCGCGGTTGAGCGGCTGTCGGTTCGGCACGCCTCGGGCGCCCGACGTAATGCGACGGTGCTGCTGCTGCTAGAGGTTCGGCACGCCTCGGGCGCCCGACGTAATGCGACGGTGCTGCTGCTGCTAGAGGTTCCTTAGGAAAAAAGGCGAAGTTGCGGTGAAGCACCTTTCGCGCCAGCAGCCGTCGGGAAATACTCGCATTCGAGGACGCGAGCGGCTCGTGGGCTCGCTCGCCGCTAATTTCGCTTTCGCGCCGCTAGTGGCGATGCGTTACCAATTGCATGCTCCTACGATTGTCAAAGAGCGCTCGTCCAATAAATAGCAGTGATCATCAAAGGCGTCGCCTAGCGCCGCAGTCGCAGACGGGCAGGCTTCGCACAGAAGCGCTGAAAAGCTGGAAGGTCATGTGGACAGGGGTTACGCTCTAGCGAACGAAGCGGAGGTCGCGTTGGCCGACCGGGCAGGATCAGACAGGATCAGGAAGGATCAGGCAGGATCAGGCAGGATCAGGCAGGATCGGGCAGGACCGGGCCGGATCGGGCCGGACCGGGCAGGATCCTGCGAATTTCCCCTTTCGCTTTCGCTTCTGCTCGCATCTTGCGAGTCTGGCTTCCTTTCTTTCATGAGCATGCTGTCGTGTGCACGTCAGCTACACACAGTGCCTTTCGTGATTCCGGTTCAACGACGTCGCTGTAGTCCTAGGACTGCTAAGCGATGAAAGTAGCGCCTCTTCTGACCTGCTTTGAAAGCCTGTAACGATTTCATACGTAGAACGTACTTTGGCAACGAATAAAACTCGGCATCCACGGGCATAGACAGCATCGAGAGAACACCGCGCTAGTACGGAGCCGGAATCCGGAGCCGGAAGTAACTAGAGCGAGTGCGGTAGCAAATCGCATGCGGCAAGCTCGCGAAAGTATAGATATATAATTCATTTGTATCGTGCCCTAAGAGAAACTTAATTTCTATTCAGGCGCTTCACATATGCCGAGGTGCTCGAGCCCACGACCTTGGTCAACAAACACGTTCAATTTACCTTGACCTTGGTTGAGGCGAGCACTTTAACCACTGGGCCAACTGTCAAGTTCAGGAAACTGCTTAAACTGCTGTTAAATTTCCAAATGAAACCTCGACGGAGCCACCTTGTAAACGCTAGCTTGAACTTCACTTGCACTTACAACGAGCATATCACGACGGCTTCGGTAAAGAAGCTCGCAAAGGCCTTTTTCCTGCAAATGACCGCCGTGGCGATACGCAGGACCTTCGCGGCAGCGATGCTGCGTGGCGTAGCGTAGCGTACGCGCTTCCCCGGGCGCAGCCCGTGCTTCCGGTGCTTGCAGCCGGGGCTGCAAGCACCGGAAGCACCGGACGGACCGAAGCGCCGGACCCGGCGCTATCAGTCCCAGTCTCCGATTCGCCAGAGCTCCTGGAGCTTGCGGCGCTTACCTTAGGCAGTTAACTTTCCTAAAACTGGAGCTCGCGAGGGCCGGGACCGCCGCCGCCGCCGCCGCAAGTCGCTAGGCGAGCGCAGGCAGGCGACTGCGCCGCTGCTTGCGAGCCGAACGGCCGCACGGGCTTCGCGCGCCGCCGCACTCCCTGCGAGCTCTCGGGGCGCGGCCAAATGTGCCGAGGTCTGACCGGCGACGGAGCGGTCGCGGGAGACGCGAGGCATCTCGAGCTGGCCCTTCTAGTGGCAGTAGCGACAGGCGGCGACAGCGGCGGCGGCAGCTGCGGCGGCAGCGGTGGCGACAGCGGCGGCGGCAGCGGCGGCGGCAGCGGCGGCGGCAGCGGCAGCGGCGGCGGCGGCGGCAGCGGCGGCGGCAGTGACGCTGACTGTGGCTGCCCGCCGCCGCGGGCTTTTGCTGCCGCTGCATCGCAACGGTCGGCAGCGACGGTCGGCGGCGAGAGAGGGGCGCACGGCGCCAGGGCGCGGGCGGGCGCCGCGAACCGACCGTCGGGAGCCGTGCCAGCCGTGCCAGCTGCGGCGGCGGCCCGGACGGGACGAATTAGCGAGACCAACGTGCCAGTCGTCCGGTGCTGCGGGGATTAATGCCAATTAAGATGCGGCGCGCGCGCTAGCGTTAAGGTAACGTCGCGAGCGGCTGCGGCTGCACCCGGCGCGAGCGCCATGTCAAGAGAAATCGGCGCCCCGAGACGCCGAGGCGGCCGATGTCAGGACCAAAAAAAAAATAAGGAGCGTCCGAAAAACAAGTGCGGCGGCGGCGCGGGGGGCGCCCGATGCTGGGGAGGACTCTGGAGACGACGCGCGACGCTGCCGCCGCGGCAGGAGGCCAGAATGAGGCGCGTAGCAATTATCGACTGCGGCGCGCGCGCATGACGACGCCGCGACGGACAGTTGTCATCCGCTGCATGCAGCTGCGAGAGAATCGCTGTAGACCGAAGCTTAGGTATACGGTGTCGCGTGTCGCGTGCCTACGGTCCGCCGTCGCTTCCCGCGCGCCGCCGCACCCGGATCTCGAGCGGCGCGAGAAGCGACGGCGGAGGCATGCGGCCGAAGGAGGGATGAGCGCGATGGCCGGAAGTGCGCGAGCGAGGTAGTTTGCTGGGGCGCGGCCGGCGTTCGTCGCACTCCGATGCCAGTGGCCGCGGAGCGAAACGGCCTGCGGGCGGTGGGCGCTCGGGAAAAGAGGTTGCGAGTGACAGCGCGTGGAAGCGTCGTAGGGTAGCAACAGCGCCGCCGCCGCCGCGGCGACGCAACAGATGTGATAACCTACAGAGTGCGATTCACGCCGCGCCCTCGCAGCGTATGTTGTCCGTGTTTTTCGTAATGCTCGAGGTGCCTACTTTGCCTTCGTCTGGAGAGGAGTGCGGTTCGAGGAGTCGTGCATTAAATACCGCTCGTAAAAATTAGAGTTGAAGTAAAAAAAAAACTACGAGCCGGAGAACCCGAGCGCATGTTCAGCGTACATCCTCTGCTACTTTCATGTAAAGGGTTCGATCGCTGCTTCCAGTGTGTTGATAGGTTTTCTGTTGCGTTCATCGAGCGCTCGCAGCCGGCGCGTCGGTGTCCCGTGGGGATGTTGGGTGGCGACAGGTAAAAAACTTCGTGGAAACTATTATGAGGTTGCTTTGTCTTAACTAATGGAACGGCTGTTTGCCTACACGCTTTTAATTGCAACAGACTCAATCCGCCATATCCCTCACTGAAGCACAGTAGGAGCACAGCCGCCTTAGGTAGACGTACACTTATGCCCACGCACGCGCACACACACATGCACGCACGTACGCACACGCACATCTACACCCACACCTATACACAACACACATGCACACACACACACACACACACACACACACTCGCACACTCACATACATGCACACACACATTAAAACAAGCAAGAAAATACGGGTTCGCATCCAAACACATACACACACGCGTGAGCACGAAGGCACACACTCACGTACAAGCACACACATACATGCACACACACACACACACACGCAAACAGACAGAAATGTTGCCAGACAGGCAGCGAAAGATAAGGTCGCAGAGATATACAAACAGAGGCAGACACAGGTAAAGAGAGAGAGAGAGAGAGAGAGAGAGAGAGAGAGAGAGAGAGAGAGAGAGAGAGAGAGAGAGAGAGAGAGAGAAGACAGTCTCTCCAAGTACGTGAACGGATTACAGCCAAATAATAGACAGCTTACAATTAGCAACCGATCTGGAATCCTCCGGCGTCCCTCACTGAATAGCCGCTCTAATGACAGTTGCATTTACGTAATGCCTGCGGCTCTGTGATTAGCGACCCCTTACTGTGGCCTCGTGTCTTCATCTTCCTAGAAGTGTGGTCTTATTACTGGGCTAGAAAAGGGTTTTAGCCACGTCTCCAAGTACCGGAAAATGCTCTAGCCTTAGCCAAACTGCCCGCTGTATGCATCAATTGGTAGTATGTAGTTAAACGGTGCGCTTTTGAACTGCGATTACCTGTATTCCACACTATTTTTCAAATGAAGATCTGTTTCCTATTAATAGCCCGCTTCTTATTCTGGATGAATTCAGTAGCTATTTTGACAGCCCGCCGATCCGATCTGTTCCGCAATGCTTGCACCGTCGGAGTCTTTCTGCCTCCACGCTCACGTTTAAGTCAGCACCCATATAGAAGGCTACCCCTTGATTGAGTTGTCTCCCGTGATCTTACCCTGTCGACCCCCATCGTCGCTCCATTCTGGTCATCTGATCACATCCGGTTTCATTTTCGCTGCTATGTGCTACTCTTTCGGAGTCCACAATTACACGCCAGTCTAAAAACCCAAAGAGTTTTTTACATGTACGCAGTCCGCATCAAACTTGCATCCTCTACTCTATCGATTGACCCTTCAACCGACTTTTCGCTATTTTATGCGATGCTACGAGGCGACGGTAGCTATCGTCCTAGGTAAATTAAGTGTGCCTGCCAAAATGACAGGTCCATCACGATACAACACCGTTTCGTTTACGGCCGCAACAAAGAAAGCAAGGAATACTATTCGACTTGTAGTAGGCTTGCAATCGCAGCCAAAAGTCAGGACTCACTGTCAACCGCTTGAAATTTGAGTATTATTGTATGTCACACCAATCCATTTTAATTAAGCCTCACTTGGCACGGTATAGTAAAATGAGCGAATCCCAGATCGATAACCAAAAAACTGTTTAAGTCCACTATCGACCCTATTCTTTGCCGCTCTCATTGGCAAGCATGCCGCCCGGTGATTCAATGGTGACCTGGCAGAGTGCCAGTCCAGAATTTTCCGTTTGGAACTGATTAGAGAGCTCTCAGATCCCTGACTGCTACGCCCTTCCTCTTCCCTTCCGCAACTTCGTCGCCATCCCTGATTGCCACGCCCACCGATCGACCACACTCCTTCTACTCTTCTTTGCCCCCCAGGGGTATGCTGCCTGTGCTGAACTCATCGCTAAATCTCTCTCTCTCTCTCTTCCAGTGCACGACGATAGCAAGCCTCTCTGGAGACTCTCTGGCCCAATGGTTCTCATCCTGAGGCTCGCAGATCTGCTGCCATAGCCTGTCATGGCCGCCAATATCGGGAGAGTGTCCCTGGTAAAAATGAACTCCCCGTCGCCTTTGAAAACAGCTGCTATCAGGCCGCTCATTAAAAAGCCATCCTAGATAGTAAGGACATAAGTATCTGTCGTGCAATCTCTCTTTGCAATTATAATCAAAGATACTTGAAAATCATTACTCTACTTTATCCGACCTTACATGCACTTCTCGCCGACCTGCACTGGCTACCGGTCAAGCAACGGATTGACTTTAAGGTTTTGTCGCTCACTTTTAGGTCACTTCATTCTTTGGCTCCAGCCTATCTCTCAGATCTACTCCCCCACTAGGCCAAGCATCGTACCACCTGCTTTTCGGGAATCCAACAGTTTACCAATACGTCGTACAAACCTCAAATCCTTTGGAGATCGTGCATTTAGTTCGTATGCTCCCAAAGCCTGGAACTCCCTCCCGACTTGCGTCAGAACATCCCCCGACTTGACCACATTTAAAAGGAACTTAAAAACACACCTATTTAGGACAGCATTTAGTGGGCCCCTGTGATTCGTCCTTCACGTGCTTATGCGTGCTGACACTGTGCATGCTGCCACTAACTACATTTGCATGCTGACCCTGTGCATGCACCCCTAACCATGTTATTCATGTTTATCAAGCTTGATATTACTCACCATTCAATCGCGCTCCCCTTTGCAGTAAATGTGAAACACCTAGAAAGAGAATGATTTCTCTGAGGGTGCTTTATCAAGTGCATATCATTATTATGATTATTTTGCAAATTCCAATCGGCTCTTTGAGCTAAGCACTGCTCTGAAATTGCTCTGCTGCAAGTTTACACTCTCCTTCTGAACAGTACTGATCAGGGGTGAGACCTCTCTGCTAGTTCTCGTGGATCTAACAACAGCATTTGAAGAAATTGATCCTCCGTGGGATCCTTACGGAGCTACTCTCCACTCGCGTTGGTACTAATAACAAGGCGACGTCTGCATAGGGCGAAAGAGAACCCAATATTTTTCTAGATTGATAGATGACATGCGTAGTGTCAGCACGAGCACAAGAACATCAAGGACAAAATATACAAACCCTGTTAATGCTTTGAAATGTGTTTTTAGTTTTTGTGTATGTGTGTGTCGTCAAATCAGGGAATTTGCCTCAGCTGGAAGCGAGTTCCAGGATATGAGTGCGTAAGAAGTGAAGGCACTAGATCGCACGGCCTGGCTTGATTGGGGTCACTGGCAGATCACTCTAAACTAACTTGTGGTCCTACTTCAGTGGGACGCGTCAGAGTGTAAATCTAAATGGATGCCCGTCGTCCGAAGACTGCTAGAAGTATGTGGTATTTCAGGGTTTGGTCCAATTCTATTAGCGGGCCAATTCTTTGCTATCCCCGTGACGGTCACACGACCCATGCTGCGATGCATACGACCCACATGCTGCGACGGGCCGTCGCGGGCTGGCAGCCAGCCTAGACCTGCAGAGCCGGTCAGGCGTCAGTGCGCTCGGTGAGGCTGTCGATCCCTGCGGGTTTGACTAATCCAGGTCAAGGTCAAGGAAGCAGCGTCTGCCTTAGCGAGTCAACATCTGCGCTCCATCTAGTGCAGTCTACGTACAGTGGCGCTATACATGATAGTGATAGCTTTATGGCCTGAGCTTCCCAAGCATGTGGGCGGCTGGCGGTTGAAATGTGACCGGAAGTTGGCAAACATACGCCGTGATGATCAAATCCGGGGGAAGACGGCACCGTTCCTCGACGGGACGTGATGTTCAGCTGAAGCGAGACCAGGCGCGTCGCTAACCATAGGCTGAGTGAGAGTGTCTCACTTTTTTCTTTATGTGAGAGGTGAAGTGCGATGGATGGATGCCCGGTTTTCGCATAAAACAGCACATACTTCGACTGGGGGGTGGGGCAATGGGAAGCTCCCGAGCGCAGCACCCACCTAGTCTCTCTGTCTGTCTGGCTTTTCCGATTTATAGTCTGACACACTCAGATACACACACGCACACACACACACACACACACACACACACACACACACACACACACGCACACACACACACATACGCGAACACATACACACACAGAAACACACACACACAGAAACACACACACACACACACACACGCATACACACATACACACACACACACATATACACATATACAGAAACAGACACATACAGAAACAGACACACACACATACACACACACATGCAGAAACAGACACACACACACACACACACACACGCACTCACGCATACACACACACATTTATATATATATACATATAGTGATATATGTCATGCTAGACAATTGCAACTTAAGAGGGAAAGGACTGCACTTATTTTATTTTATTTTAGGCGTGTGATTGCCATGAACTACATTAGGTGGCAGCAATAAATAAAATATAGTAATAGTCATCGTAAGCAGATGATACACGATGAAAAAGCGAGTCTGCGTCCGGATTGGTAGGAGGCGGAGCTTGAAGAGAGATTTTGCCTCCACCGGTGCCCCCACCCGTCATACCTCAACCACAACCACATAGCTTGAGATACTGGGGTTGGTAAAACAAGACAGTTTCGTGGAACGCTACGACTATACAGAATAACCTGGTCATGCAGTACCCAATGTCAGGAAACTGTGTGATAGCAGTGCTATCATAAACTGGAAATAGCCCTTTTATTCTTCTGATCTTTCTGATATTTCTCTCTCTCTCTCTCTCTCTCTCTCTCTCTCTCTCTCTCTCTCTCTCTCTCTCTCTCTCTCTCTCTCTCTCTCTCTCTCTCTCTCTCTCTCTCTCTCTCTCTCCCTCTCTCTCTCTCTCTCTCTTCCTCTCTCTCGCTCTCTTCCTTCCTCTCTCTCTCTCTTTCTCTCTCAGTTGTCTCTCAGTCTTTTCTGTCTGTACCTCTCTCTCCCTTCCTCGCTCATTCTTTCTCTGCCGTTTCCAGATTTTCTGTGCCGAGCTCGCTGCTGCCATCGCGTCAGTGAACTAAAGTTCTCGGCCACAACCAAAGGGCATATTATAGGCGCTGGCACTCTTGCAAACATGCGACAGACATATGGTGACGCTTTCGCCTCGACGCGCAGCTTGTGGTTCGGACAGGCCGCAACAATGCACCGCTATAGATGTGCTGGCTGCCAATAGCAGAATGCCGCAGCAATCAAGAACGCCCGGTGCCTTAATAACTACTCCGTGTCCTTAACGTAGAGCTGTATTAACGTATAGCGGCCCCAGATGAGCTGCACGTCCTCAGCAGCAGCCATGATGTATACCTCTCCAACAATCATTTCCGGCGACATCATATGGCGTCTAAAAAATATCGACGAAGTCATCTGGTTCCTAATCACTATATAATTAAGGAACGGTTCGTAATCATGTAAGAAAATTGCTGTTACTTTGGTAAAAGTCTCATTTCCTAGTTGATCATACCTCAGAAAGCCACTATTCCCTTCAAACTTTACCTTTTCTACCAGGGCAGTGATTCATTAAAGTTTACCAATTTACAACAAGAAAATGGAGTGATGTGCAGTGATGAGGCAAGCACCTTAAGCCCTGGGTCTTAGCACTGTGGAAAGGTGCTGACCGTTCACGACCCGAATCGTGGGTTCAAAGCCTGCAGCAGAGAATCCAATGCTGGAGTTCTAACTTTTTTGGCTCGTAGTTACTCTAAGAATAAATAAATCAAAATTAACATTTAATTTACTGAAGTTAAACAAAAATTACCAGACAAGATTTGGAAATTGGTATTCTTTTAGGCTAAAGGTGATATGTGATCATATTTCACGAATCAACGCCCAAATTTAGTCTTCCACCATGCTCCCGTTATACTATCCTTAGTAGAGACGTTCAAAATAGAATAATGTGGGGTTGAAGAGTTCATGTCACTTTTCTGAGTGAGCCTGGTATTCTCTTTGAAGTTTTCAAGATGAGCATCAAAGGAAAAGGACTTTGAAAGACTTCCCGAAGCTCGGATAGGCCGTATTTCTTCATCACGCTCTCAACTAGCTCGATACAGTTTTCCACCTCGGCGAGGCTGTCGATGTCGCGGGGGAATGTCAAGAAAATACCTATACAATTCGTCCGACAATCAAATATGTGTTGATGGTACCTGTCAAAAGACAAATATGTTAGAACTGGGATCGGAAGTTCTGACGACTTCAACATGAAAGAAAAATCGGTTATGCAAACCACATCTAACCCGGATTTAAACCAAAACCAACAAATCTACAAATAAAAGATTTACCGATCTCTGCATCATATGCTGCATGTATCCCAACTTGTTGAATCTTGGTTGATTATGATATTTGCTTGAAGCACACGTTGTGATTTTCATACAGCTTTATTTCCAGGATTAGTTGGTGTCTTTTAAATTCTATAACTCAGCTAATATTATACGTATCAGAGTGAAATTTGAAATGAGAGTTCGGGTCTGCTTGTTTGACCCTAGTCTAGAATATTTTTGATTTCGATTATATACATTTGGTTCTATATGCCCACGATAGCGAAATATAAAGCTCCAGGACATTTGATGACGTATACAGCTAAATTTATCGAATCGAAATTAAAAATACTCCAGCCTAGAGTCAGACAAGCAGAGCTGAGCTCGCATTTGCAATTTCATTCCGATGCGTGAAGTATTAGCCGAGTTATGGAATTTACAAGGCACCAACTGATCCTAGAAATGAAGCTGTATGAAAATCACAAAAATGCACCTTAACAAGCTTCAAGCATCTATAGCGATCTACCAAGGTTCGACAAGTTGGAATATAATTTGCATATGATGCAGAGATCGGTAAATTTTTTATTTGTAGATTAGATTCCGGTTTACAACCGGGTTGGGCGTGGTTTGCATAACAAATTTTATCTTCCGTGCAGAAGTCGTTAGAATTTCCGATCTCAGTGCTAGCATATTTGTCTCGAAAGGTAGCATAAACACGTATTCAATTGTCTGACAAATTGTATAGGTATTTTCTTGACTGTCCCCGTTAAGGCTCTTTGTCGCTATATAAATGATACTGCGTGACCAGCTGACCTTGACTTCAGCGAGTGGCTTCCGTTGGCTCTTACTTTACAGTTGCTGCTTCCCACAGAGAAACCGCTCCACTGAAACGAGTCCAGCCTGTGGTAGTTAGTACCACGCCGCGGCGGTCCCAGCATTTCCAAAGACCACCTCGAAGCCCCTCAAGGAATCCCGCCATTTTGAAGCCTCTAATGACCCCCCCCCTCCCCCCCCCCCCCCCCTCCGCCGCCGCCGTACTCATCCTACCTCATGGCGTCTAGCGAGGTCTTGATGCTAATTATATTCTCTTTGAGATGCACTAAGTGTGTCAGGGACTGAGACTGGTATTGAAAAAATTTCTCATGATGTAATTTTTCGCCTTAGTCTTTACAAATCGGCCAGGAAGTATCAAAATGGATGCAATTGCCGTGCACAGACCGAATGCTTGCAGTCTCTACTTGCCATCAGAGGAAAAATGCAGATATGCATCCACTTTAGCAGCTGAAACTATACTGAGTGGGTAAGCTTAAGGCCCTTGCGTTTGTACAGAATTTTATACTAATAGTAATAATAATAATAATGCACTTGATAAAGCGCCCTCAGAGAACTCAATCTCTTTCTAGGCGCTTTACATCTGCTGTAAAGAGAAACGCAATTGAATGGTGAGTAATATCATGCTTGATAAACAACATGAATAACATGGTTAGAGGATATACAATTGTAAATTTTAATAATATAGGAATTATAGTGTTTGATATGCTCATGCATAGGATAACTTATCAATACCACGCTCCTGTGACTTCTTCCAATGATCGACGCTAAAGGTGTACACAACTAAACCTTTTGTCGCAGTTTGCTGCAATTTGATTAAGTTGTATTACAGTGTCACTTAATATTATGATTACGTATGCAAATAAATTGAATCCATTAACATTTTATGCAGCACCAGACCTTTAGCCGTAGCTGAATCTGAAAAGTTCTGGACAATACTTATATCTCAAATGAGTCGCTGTCCGGCTCACCCAAGCAAAGCTTGTAAGGACTAAAAGCGATTCTCTACACTTTCTGGGCATACACACAATAGGTAAATAACACTGAAAACCCAGGAACAAAGATAAAACATCTGTTGCTTGCACAGCAATCATCTTGACTCAATTGGAATGACAAAGATTCATCCCCTCCTCCTCGAGTTTAGGCTGCCCTTGGCCGGGATAATGAAACAAACTTTACGTAAAAGTCTATCTGGCGCATGTTTAATTTTGGCTTTTCCACCTCATCAAGCTCCAGCGTAGATAATTATTAAGGATACTCGGACGTTTCTGCTGTAGTTTCGCTTCGCTTTTTGGCGTTTCGCTTCGCAGTTGTCGTTGCAGCTGCCCGCTCTACAGCTCCGTCCCTGACAGCCGTACTCTGTACACAATGGATTATGACGTACCCTGGTTCCTAATGATGATGTATAGCTCAGAAGGTACTGATAAAAATATTCCCCGAGATTTTCATAACAGTGTGGCTCAGCTGGAAGACCGACGTTTTACTCACTCACATCTGCCACACCATCCCTACCTTCGCGTCGGTTGCCTGACCACGTGACTGCACAGCCTCGTCTTCACGGTCCGTTTTCCTTCGTTTTCCGTTGGTTTACGTGGCCTGCTTCACCAACTCCTGGAGGCTGCCAGTTCTCTAATGCTGGGCAGACACGCGCCGCCACGCCCTCCTCACTCCGCCACAGCCGAAGTTTCCTTCGCGCGAGCGCGCTCTACGCGTCAGACTGAGCTGCTATCGAGCGAGGCTCTCGCTCGGCCGCACCTTTAATCGCCGACCTCTTGAAGTTGCGGCGCTGGCGCTGAAAGCGGCGGCAGTCGGCGACCGCGCGAATCGCCCGTCGAGCCCGCCTCCCCACCCCACCCGCCTGGCTTCGTCGACCTAAGCGGCGGCGCCGCAGCTTGCGGGGCGCGCCGCCGCGCCGAGCGGACGATGGATACGCGGCGGGTACCGCGCTCGAACTGCGCTTCCTCGAGACCGCTGTCGAGCGCGTCGGCGGCGCCGCGTCGTCAACTGTCGTCGTCTGACCGGCGCGCGGGGGCAGATTGGCTCAGGTGCGACGGCTGCTGGGCAACGATCGGCGGCGGCAGCGGCAGCAGCGGCGGCAGCGGCGGCGGCGGCGGCAGGAGCGAGCGCTCCTCCGATCGGGGAGCAGCGGAGGCAGCGGCGGCGGCCGCGGGACCAGGAGGGCGCCGTATCGCCGCTCCGGCACGATCGCCGGAAATTGCAATTCGAATCGAAATGAAAAGTGCGCGCGCGCTCGAGAAGCGACCGAGGCCGGAGCCGTCGCTGGCAGCCTCGGCGACGGCTCCGGCGGCTCTCGTCTGGCTCTGCCCGCGCCAGGGCGATGTCGCTCGCCGATTCTCGCTCATTTTTTTGACTTCGCGGAGCCATTATCTTTATGACTATTGTTGTCGCTCGTTCGCGCGCGGCAAGTGCGGCTGCGGCGGCTGCTGCTGCGGCGGCGGCGGCCGCAGAGTGCGATCTCGGATCTGGGCGGCAAGCGAGACGCTTGGGTTCACGCGGTGCGTCGGTAGCCGCGCATGACCGCTCGGCTGCAGGCCGCGGCCGCCGCGGCCGCCGCGGAGCAGCTGCGTGTCACTCGCGAGCGTTTAGGAAGCGAATTAGCAGCGCTGGAGATTCCTATCACGCTACAGTCGGTCGAACCTGTTCTCTTCTTTCACGGGGCCCTGTCTTCGGGCGCCGCGATGAGCCGGCTCCGTGTTTGCTCTTCAGAAGGCGATAACATCTCGCTCGTACGACGCGCCGCGAGATTGCCGCACCAGCTGCGGCGTCAGCAGTTGCCGCCGCTCAGTGCGCCGAGGAGCACGAGCCGCTGGCGGTGCGCCGCGACGTCGCTGCGTCCGGCGTCTCTCTCTCTTTCTCTGTCTCTCTGTCTCTGTCTCTGTCTCTCTCTCTCTCTCTCTGTCTCTCTCTCTCTGTCTCTCTCTCTCTCTCTCTCTCTCTCTCTCTCTCTCTCTCTCTCTCTCTCTCTCTCTCTCTCTCTCTCTCTCTCTCTCTCTCTCTCTCTCTCTCTCTCTCTCTCTCTCTCTCTCTCTCTCTCTCTCTCTCTCTCTCTCTCTCTCTCTCTCTCTCTCTCTCTCTCTCTCTCTCTCTCTCTCTCTCTCTCTATCTATTTCTAATCTCTCCCTGCCCATTACCCTCCGCCCAGCCCATGGCTGCCTGTCTGTCCGTCGGTTACAGTTTCGCTCGGTCTCGCAGCGAGACACGACACAGCAGGCAGGTCACGCATGGCACAAATAGCCAAGTAGAGCGCCTAGACCGGAAGCTCTTCTCGCACCGAAAGTTGACGGCAACGGCGGCTTTTCTGAATTGCATGAAATTAGAATCCGTCAAAGTACATCGCCGCGACGTTTCGCTCGCATTTGCCTCCGGGCGCTGGAGCCGGAGAAGGCGGCAGCAGCGGCGGCGGCGGCGGCGAAAATTAAATTAAAGATGCGGCGAAAACTTAAGAAGCATCGGCCGCACGACGGCTGCGCCGCGCGACGGCGGTTGAAGCTGCTCCAGGCAGAGAGTGCCGCGCTTAGACAGAGAGAGAGAGAGAGAGAGAGAGAGAGAGAGAGAGAGAGAGAGAGGGGGGGGAGAGAGAGAGAGAGAGAGAGAGAGAGAGAGAGAGGAAGAGAGAGGGAGGGAGAGGGGGAGGGAGGGATGGAGAGAGGGAGGGAGAGAGAGAGAGGGAGAGAGAGGGAGAGAGAGGGAGAGAGAGGGAGGGAGGGAGGGAGGGAGAGAGAGAGAGAGAGAGAGAGAGAGAGAGAGAGAGAGAGAGAGAGAGAGAGAGAGAGAGAGAGAGAGAGAGACTCTCCTCGCCTGTCTGCTGCCTCGCCACACGCGAGCGTTCGACGCATGAGCGCTAGGTGCAGAGGTGAGGACAGCGGCGGCGGCGCCAGGGTGACTGGGCCCAACAAAGAATTAGTGGAGCCGGTGCAGCACGGCGGCGGCCATCTTTAGCACTACTGGTAAGCGTACACTGGCTCCAGGGAACTGTCACCGCCGCCGCGCCGCCGAGCAGTCCAAGAATGCTGCCTGTCGCTGTTCGCCTTGGCTGCAAGGCTTGAGAGAAATGAGGATTGTTTTTACGAGCGTCGCGGTGAAGAAGATCTATCGCCTACGCTTGGTGCGATCAAAGTCGTCAGGCATTTGAATGAGTTGCGACGATACTCGTATGACGGAGGGCATTTGAAGTCTGGTGCAGCGAGTTTCACTGCCTGAGCGCCCGCCGCGCGAGGCGTCACACTGTGTCAGCAGTCTTTCTCTCTAGCATACTCTAGAAGTATGTTACTAGAACAGCATACTCTAGAAGTATCTTGTTCTAGAATACTCGGGAACTCAGCGGACGATGCGACCTTAACCGCCCGCTAGCATGCCGCCGGCGGACTGGGCGTCGCACTGCGTCAGCAGTCTTCCTCTCTAACATACTCTAGAATACTCGGGAATTCAGCAGACGTCGCCCGCTAGCGCGCCTCCGCCCGCGGACTGACGCGTGCGGTAACGCCGACCCGAAGGAGCAGCGCCGAGCCGGCCGCTCTGCGCCGACGCACTAACGGCAGCAGCTTCCGGCTTCCGGGCGTCTCGCGCGCCACCCTCGTCGACCCCTCGTCTGCCAGGTTGCTTTCTTGCTCGCTCGCCTCTCAATCGGAGCCAAAAAATATCGCTCTAAATTAGAGCGGAGCTCTCCGTCTCTACTGTCGCCGAGCCTTTTTGACAATCAATCGGTCCAGCCACGTCAACCCGGTCGCGCCGACTCGTTAGAAACTGCCAGCAGAGCTCGGCACGCATTCTGAAGAGGTACTAAATAAATGTCTCCAGTCGCGATGCCCGGTGTGCGATGCAGGACTCCGACCCACTTCAGCTTAAGTTCCTCCATACGATGACACTGTTTCCCCTGAAAAAATTTGACCGTTGACTGCAGGCTCTTGGGTGAGTGTGCTTCGTTGAGTCGCCAAGGCGCATACCCTTGCAGTTCAAAAAGAGCATGAATTCACACGCATGCGCACTCTCAAGCCGCGCCGGCTACGCCGTCATCGGCGACGGCTGCGCACGGAGCGCCAGCTACTGGAGCCCGACTTGACGACGGTTTGGACGTCTCTCGCGACCCGGCGAGTCGTTAGCGGCGACGAGCCGCTTTAGCACCGCAGCGGCGCTTCCGCAGGGCCGGCCCGAGCCCTCAACCTTGGCCCTCGCCCGCCCCCGGGGCCCCGCGCGCGCCAGACCGGATCGGCGCCTCGCCTGCGCCTACGCGACAACGCGGCCGTATTCTGCCGCACACTGGTAAACCTGAGGGCCGCCGCCAGGTGCGAAGGCCTGCTGAGTCACCGCTAAGAGAACGTGCGCCAGCCATTCTGCGCAGTTAGCGAGAGAACCCGCGATTCTTTGAGCGGCATCGAGCAGGTGGCGCGCGAGCACCGAGACTGCGGCTCGCGCCTCGCCGCCGCCGAGTGCGGCAGTCGGCCCGCTCGAAGCGCCGCCGCCGACGGCCTCTCTAGTGATCAACCAGTGGCCTCGTCCGCCTCGAGCGACCGGCAGCAGACGGCGTCCTGATATCACACGGTCGCCTCCCGCGGTCCGACCTGGATGGAGTTCACACTCGGGATCGAGGGAGGGCAGCGATGAAATTGGCGCGCGAGCGCTGAGTGGCGCCGGTGCGCCGATAAGAAAGAGAGAGAGAGGGAGAGAGAGAGAGGTAGAGAGAGAGAGAGAGGGAGAGAGAGAGAGAGAGAGAGAGAGAGAGAGAGAGAGAGAGAGAGAGAGAGAGAGAGAGAGAGAGAGAGGTAGAGAGAGAGAGAGAGATAGAGAGAGAGAGAGAGAGAGAGGGAGACACAGAGAGAGGTAGAGAGAGAGGGAGACACAGAGAGAGAGAGACAGAGAGAGAGAGACAGAGAGAGACAGAGAGAGACAGAGAGAGAGAGAGAGAGAGAGAGAGAGAGAGAGAGAGAGAGAGAGAGAGAGAGAGAGGGAGAGAGAGAGAGAGAGGCAGCTGTCTGGAAAAGAGGGATCGCTCAAGCGCCAGGCCGTCGCGGCTGCAGCTGCCAAGGCGACACCCGACCAGCATAAGGCGCGGAAGGTGCGGATGCTGAGAAAGGGCTGAGGAAATGACGCAATTCTTGGCAACATTTCGCGAATGAGCGCACTCGCGTGAGTATGGTTTCGCCGCCAGAGCGAGCGCTGCTCCCTGGGCCATTTGCGACCGCGAAAGCTGTCCGCTGTGCGCCGCTATAGTAAACTGTGCAGACGAAGCACGCAGGTGCACACGAGCCGACCGATGTCATACTGACAAAAAACTCAGTCCCCACAGCTCGGACATCCCGTCTTGATTGGAAAACTTGTTACTGGTTCATTTCTCTCTCTCTCTCTCTCTCTCTCTCTCTCTCTCTCTCTCTCTCTCTCTCTCTCTCTCTCGCTCTCTCTCTCTTTCTCGCACTCTTTTGTCTCTCTCTCTCTCTCTCTCTCTCTCTCTCTCTCTCTCTCGCTCTCTCTCTCTTTCTCGCACTCTTTTGTCTCTCTAACTCTCGTCTCTCACACTCACTTTTATCTCTCTCTCTCACTCACTCTCACCTCTCTCACTCTCTCATCTCTCAATCTCGCATCTCTCATTATGATCTCTCTCTCTCACTCTGATCTCTCTCTCTCTCTCTCTCTCTTTCTCTCTCTACCTCTCTCTCTCTCTCTCTCTCTCTCTCTCTCTCTCTCTCTCTCTCTCTCTCTCTCTCTCTCTCTCTCTCTCTCTCTCTCTCTCTCTCTCTCTCCTCTCTCTCTCTCTCTCTCTCTCTCTCTCTCTCTCTCTCTCTCTCTCTCTCTCTCTCTCTCTCTCTCTACCTCTCTCTCTCTCCCTCTCTCTCTCTCTCCATCTCTCTCTCTTCCTACTTAAGCCGGTCCGTCTGCCCTCTCTCACAAATTGGAATCACGAGAGCCGGAGCAAAGGACCGTGAGCGTCCTTAGGCAGGCGCGAGCGCACGCCCGAGCGGTGTAAGGGAGCATCTCCGTTCACGCTCGCGCGGCGCCGGCGCCGCGAGAGGGTGAACGCATGAGCCGAGCGCCGCGCTTCCTTTCGACGGAGCGCAGTCAACACCATTGTCAGTGGCGAGCGAAGAAAAGGAAAATATTTCTGGAGGCAGGATGCGCTCACAAAGCAGATGCGTCCGCTGATAGGGCGCAGCCGCTCTTTGTGAGCGCCGCCGCCGGGCTCTTTGGAGGACGGCGGCGGCTGCTGATGCTGCGAGCTCAGCCAGCTGAGGCGGCCCGGGATTCGGGAATGTCGCCGGTCCGAGGCGCGGCGAGCAGAGAATGCTCGGCAGATGCGGGAGGCGGGCCCGTTGGGCGAGTCAATTTCGGAAGAAGCGGATCGAATGTAGACAGATAAAAACCGAGTCTGATGAGTTTCTCGACCTCTCGGTCTGCGCACCTGTCGGCCCTCCCCCATCAGCGACGTGCGGCAGATAGATTGCGTCGCGCCCGACGAGCTAGCGAGCGAGCGAGCGAGCGAGTGCACTGCCTCGTCATTGGCTTTTAGCGCTGGCCGCTCCGGTCGCCGACGTCGACATCCGGTGCGCTCGCGGAAGTCTGCGCGCTCGCACGCCTGGCGAGGCGTTGCAGCGGCGGCTGGAATTTCGAGCTCGCAATCGTCAGCGCGCAGCTGAGCTCTCGGATGGCGCCGGGCGGCGTACGCCGTGTGCGCCTCGCGCTGGCTGCGGCGCCCGCGCGTCCCGTCCACTGAGCGCGCCAGCTGCAGCGGCAGCTCGCCGTCGAACCGCGTCCAGAGCGAGGCCGCGCGTCCAGAGCGAGGCCGCACGTGTCGCAGCTGGTGGGGGGAGAGCCTGCCGCCGGAGCAAACGGAGCGTAGCCTTGAAACGGGCACCCGAGTCTACGCCGCCGCACGCCGTTCCATTGCGTGTGCTGAGAGCCGAAGAAACGAATCGGCAATCATTCTTCGTCAAGTCGCCATCTTGGTCCGAGATTAGATTTAGATTAGATTTTAGTATCCTGCCGATTAGATTTAGGTTTAGGCGCGTCGTAGCGGCGCTTTCTCAAACGCCACCCGCTCGGCGGTCTGGTCGGAGTCGGCCGGCTGAAATGGCGCGCAAGTCGCAAGTCCGCGCTCCTGCTGGAAGAAGCGGCGCTGCCTCGCGCTCTTCCACAGCAAAGAGCTCTTCCGCAGGAAGTGAAGCGGCGCAGCTATCGCGCCGACGGCGGCACGCTGGCTTCGCTCGCCTCCAATGGCCCGGGCGTGCGCGTCGGTGCGGAAAGGTGGGCGGGCGGGGGTAGCATGCACGCGTCCGGCGCCCTGAATGCACGCCTCAGTCGCGGCCGCACGCAAGCCTCCGCGCCTCCTGCCTCCGCGTCGGCTGCGCGCGTCGAGGTTTCGAGGAGTTGGCAGCGCTTCGGAGACGCGGTCACTGCAGGCGCCGCCTCCTACCGGCGACTGCACCTGGCCTTTTGGGGCGGAGCCGGCGCTCGTACCTGGCGTACCTGGCACGCCGCGCTCGGTGCGCTGCTGCGCGCTTTCCCGGCTCGGGTCGCTCGTAACTGCGGCTGGCGGTAGCAGCTGGGACGATTGAATTAACCCCCGACTAAACGCTGTTAGCTCGGCAATAAAAATGAAAGTTCCAGGGACGGTGGTCGAGCGAGCATGCTATAGGCTCCTCGCGCCAGGGTGGCGGCGGCGGCGGCGACGGCGGCGACGGCGGCGGCTGCTGCTGCTGCTTGAGGGGCCATTGCTGCTGCCGCCACGGGCCCCGGTCTTCTTTCGAGCTGACGTTTTTTCTAGCCCCCTCCTCACCCGTCGCCGCCACCGGGCCCCCTTCTGACCGCTTCGCTGTTTCGTCGTTGAGGCGAACATTACGAACGGTCGCTGTCTGACGGCTACGTCGACGAGTTGGGGCAAGGCTACGCACACGTTCGATCAGCCAAGCCGCTTCGACGCCAGAGCGTCTTTTGACGCTGCCCCCATTCCTAGTTCGCCGTCTGTCTGTCAGGGACGTCGTCGGTCGGCCATTTGATCGCGGCGGCGGCTGGAAATCGACCGCGACGGCGGGCGGCGGCGACCGGGGACTCTTTCGCCGCCGCCGCCGACGACCGCTTCTCGCTGGCAGCGACCAACAGGTGCTTCCGAAAGGGCGTGCCATCGAAGCAGGCGCCGCGTAGGGCGCGCTGCTGAGCGAAGGCGCGATCGGTTGAACCCATGAACGCCGCCTGGCGATGGCTCGAAATGGCAAACACAAAGGCTGGTGAGAACTGACGGCGTAGGCGTTGCTCGCAACGAGCTCAGCATCGGGCTGCACTCGAGAGGAGGAGCAGGAGGAGGCTAGGAGCTAGGGAGGCTAGGAGCTAGGGAGGCTAGGAGCTAGGGAGGCTAGGAGCTAGGGCCGCGCGCTTGGGGCTCACGCAGAGACAGGTCAAATGACTTGAAAAGAAACGGCAATTTATTCTCCGAGTCAATTACGGCAACCTGGGTAGCCTGGCTACCGCTCCAGCGAGGGTGGGGCGGGGCACGGTCTCGGCGCCGCCGAGCGGCGCTAAAGAAAACAACGACGACGAGCGAGCCGTCTACAGCAGGCGGCGGCGCAGCCTACTGACGACGGCTCGCAGCCTTATTTCGGCGGCATGCTTTTCCTCAGAGCTAGCTGGCTCATGAAAACTAGAGTCACGCTGGGCAAGCCGAAACCCGAGCAGGGCTTGGTAACACAAGAGGTTCCCATTTGTTGGTCTGCCGACTCGCCTCTTGCTCGGCTCGGAGAGGAGTGTGAGAGAGTCAGGGTGCGTGTTTGTGCATGCGAAAAATGAATTACAAGAGCGATCGCCGAGGGGGGGGGGAGTTGGGAGGGAGAAAGCATTCTTCTTTTTGCATGGAAAAAATCTCTCGCAGGCATCTAGCACCGATCGACACTTGTGACGTAAGCGCAAGCAACCTTGGCCTTGACTTTCTGTCGATTGGCGCTGACAGTCAATGACATCGTTCGAGCGCATACACGCACCGGTCTGAGTGCACTGTATCGTGCGTGTGCACGCATGCAAAATTCGCACGTTGCAATGCCGCCCCATTTTGCTTGTCAACGTCGTCTGCCACTCGCGCCACTCCAGAGCCTGCAATCGCGCTCGTCATGGCATGGGTCACCGTTCTCGTTCACCGTGCCAGCTTTACAAACTAAAGCAGCTGCCATTGCCTTCTTTGACCGAATACGCGGGCGCATCCGACGCTAAATGTGCAGTGAGCTGTGAGGCTCAGCACATACCGAGCTCGAGTAACCAGTGCATGCTCGGCTCTCGGTGGGCAGCACATCCGGTGCGAACCGTATTCTAGATCGAGGGCCAGGTCAGTCTGAGGGCCAGGGCCAAAACCACGGCTCATTAGCGAAGGAAAACTTCCAGCTGTCCCAAAATAGACAACTCGGCGAGGGCGGCGGGCGGGCGGCGAAGCCACTTTGAGAAAGACGGGGAGCACTCTGTCATCGAAGTGACCGCTCTGCTCTGCTCTGCCAAGTTAGGTAGATCGTGTTCGATGAGAGAGAGGAGCCCGTCGGGCATGCAGCAGCGACTGCTGTTTCGCTACTCTCTTTGCAACCGCCTGGATTCTCGAGAGACCTTTTGCGAGCGCTCGACCTTTTATCTGTGCTGACATTGACAGTCAACGCTAACCCAGCTAACCCATCGGATGGCTTCCTAATGGCAAACTCGTGGGTAGTGGACGCCGCCTCAGTCGTTGTCGGCGGAGCCTCGGCCAGCGTGGCGCCGCCTCCGCCGAAAGCCGCAAAGACGATGCTCCGCATCCTCGGCTCCTCTATGGGGGCTAACGAGAGCGCCACGACATCGGTCCGCGAGTCGTAGAGAGCGGAGACTTCGGAAATTGTCTGCCCCGAGCTTGTCTTTGATGTTGGCGCGAGGATACCAGTCTTTTTCTGCTCATCGCCTAGGCAAATCCGGACTAATTAGGTCTGGCCTGAAATGCCTCTCCATTTAGCTCAGCAGGCCAACGCCGCTCTCTCGCACTGGCGCCCCGGCGAGGCTAGACGCTGCTCCTCGTAGCAACGAGAGAAAGACGATGCCAGGTCGAGATTAGTAGTCAAGGACGTACACAGGCTTCGCTGCGAAATGCAAGGAGACTGCTGCAGTCGAGCCACTGCGGTCTGTCGAGGCTGCTCCAGCACGTTTTTACTGCATAAACGAATCGAGCGCTCAACAATCGAAGCTACAACTTCTTCGTCCTGCCTTAGGAAGAGGGCGACATGGACATTTCATTCGTCCTTAGTAGGCACTGAAGGTGTTGCTAGACAAGATCCGGTGCTGCCGATGCCATAACTCCAGTGATTAACTACAACATTTTTCTCCAGGAGATCTACAGCCGGCCTCTTTGTCTCTCCTCGGTGACAGCAACACATGCATAGTGTAAAGCGTGCCAACTTATAGTCGTGAGGAGGTGTGCATACGATTATATACTATATATATATATATATATATATATATATATATATATATATGCATACTATATATACATATTTTAACAATTGCTACAATAATCGTGGGTCCTATTGTTAAGAATGCACGTTTACTGCATTTCATAATGACTACAATCGAGCATCAGCTGTACATGGGGCCATTCTTTTAACTATTGCGATAAAGAACCTGATTTGGCCCAGGGGGTTAAGCTGCTCGCCTTTAACGACCGAGGTCACGGTTGATGCATTTGATGACCAAGGTCGTGGGCTCGAGCTCCGACACATATAAGAAGGGCCTCGATAGATGGAGATTAAGTTTTCAGAGGGCCCTATGCAAATGAATTGTCAGAGATGGGTCTGCAGAGCAGGTTTGGCCAAGTGGTGAAGGTGCTCGCCCTGATCAATATGGTTGCACATACCATCGAACATGCCTAGTTGAGAGTTCTAGCTATGCAGCATCACGTGTGCATAATAATAATGATAATAATAATAACACATTTGATAAAGCGCCCTCAGAGGACTCAATCTCTCTGTGGGCGCTTTACATTTACTGCAAAGGAAACACGATCGAATGGTTAGTGGTCGCCTGCTGGATAAACTACAAAGATAACATGGTTAGGGGTGACATGCACAGGGTCAGCATGCAAATGTGGTTAGTGGCAGCATGCACACAGTGTCAGCACGCATAAGCACGTGAAGGACGAATCACAGAGATCCACTAAATGCTGTCCTAAATAGGTGTGTTTTTAAGTTCCTTTTAAATGTGGTCAGCTCAGGGGATGTTCTGACGCAGGTCGGGAGGGAGTTCCAGGCTTTGGGAGCATATGAACTAAATGCACGGTCTCCAAAGGATTTACGGTTTGTACGGGGTATGTGTAAACAGTTAGATTCCGAATGTGGATCGTATGATTAGCCTGGGGGGATTAGATCTGATGAGTAGGCTGGTGCCAAAGAATGAAGGGACCTAATAATTAGTGACAAAACCTTGAAGTCGATGCGTTGCTTGACTGGGAGCCAGTACAGGTCGGCGAGAAGTGTTGTGATGTGGCAACTGCGACGCTAACGACAGATGAGCCTAGCTGCAGAGTTTTACGCCAGCTGTAAGCACCTGATTGCATATGCTGGAGACTAGCAATCAGTGAGTTACAGAAGTCAAGATGGGACGTTACAAATGCATGAACCAATTTAAATGTGATACCCCTGTCTATAAAAAAGCCCGAATTTCAGCAACGCTATGTCGCTGAACGTAGGCAGACTTGACTGTGGAGCTGATATGGTTGTCTAACGAAAGGTCACTTTTGAATATGACACCTAGATTTCGTGCAGATTTAACAGGAGATTAACTCGTAGAGCCGATTTTGAGCATTAGCCTTTCCAAACATCTGAATCACACCAAGTTTTCCCACAACAAGTAAGTTGGTTTTTATCATCATTCAATTTAAGAAAATATACGCTATCCATGTGCAGATGTCATCAATACATGCGACCAGGAAGTTGAGAAAATTTGACAAGCTGGACTGCTGACAGGGATCAAAGCAAAGGTACAGCTGAGTGCCATCTACATAGCAGTGAAAACCTAGATTGTGCTTGGCAATCGCATCGGCAAGAGACAGTATAAACCGTGAAACGAATAGGACCAAGCACGGAGTCCTGAGGTACCCCATATTTCAATGGTTCCTCTGATGATCTTTGTCCGTTCACAGCAATATTCTGGAGTCTCCCACTGAGATAGGACCTGAACCATTGCAGAGCAGTGCCAGTAATGCCCAGGCGAGATGAGAAGTGCTCAAGAAGGACTCGGGGATCGATAGTATCAAAAGTTGCCGAAAGATCGAGTAAAACAAGCAAAGAGACTCTACCCATGCCTGCAGTCCTAAGTAGGCCGTTGTACGCCTGAAGCAATGCTGACTCTGGAGTGATTAGCTCTAAAGCCAGACTGGAACTTACTAGCAAGGTTTGAAGTTTCAATATATGAGTTCAGCTGGTCTGCCACGACTCGTTCCAGTGTCTTTGATAGGAATGGTAGAACGGAGATTGGGCGGTAGTTACTCAAGTTCTCTTGGTCTAGTGTCACTTTCTTGAGTAGTGGCCTGCCTACAGTTTTTTTAAAGGTGCTGGGACATTACCTGAGGCTAACGTTAGCTATGCATAGCAGCAGCAGATCAATACAACGTAGGAGCAGGACAGTGGGAATAGTGTCCAAAGGACTAGGACTTCTTTGGTTGGGATATGAACTTCAGGTCTAGTAACTGCTCTCCTAACTCTGCTATGCTTCCCACTTTCTCTTTGTTGCGTGAGACGAAGTCTGTTGGCTACCGAATGCGTACCGAAAGCCGCTTAGGCTGTGAGTGCGCTATACAAAACTCTCCTACGTAACACCCACATGGTCTTTATGACTTTGTGGAGTTACTGACGGAGATACATTACATTACATTAGTGACCTACTTGAATATACACATTGAGGTGCTGCAAGGAACTGAGTGACAGCATTCCAGGGGGATGCTGCTATTGTAGGTATAGACTCCCTGATGGGTCTATCTTCTGGACAAAAAAGCCAGAGAAGCGATCGGCTAGATCATCACATGGATCATTAGGTAAGGAAC